>JAADXR010000164.1:0-57228 GCA_023337935.1 Elongisporangium anandrum | reverse complement strand
TTTAGCAGCTCCATGATGTACGAACTTCAAAAGTATTGTAGATCATACATTTTTAACAGCAGCAATTTGGTTATCAGTCTTAGCCACTAATGAGCTGCTTAAAATATCAAGACAATTAGCTAACTACAGTTTACATCCGCCATCATCATGCGATTTCGTTCTTTGTTCATCAGACATCATCGTTGAAGATTTGACGGGAGCTTTTGGTGGTGACACATCATCAAGGATGCTATTTTTCTGAATCAGCCGACGAGACCCACTCGAAATAGATGGGCTTCGTGATTTTTGGGATCATGATGTGATTGGTGCACGTGGCGTGGCTGATAAACCAGGCTTTCTTCTTCAGGATGAAGTATATCTCTTTCAAAGTCCGAAATATTCTACATTATGAGAAAAAGAGCAGATTTTATTGGTTTTGTAGCTCTGCCAGCACTAACACGATGCATCACGTATTCTGGATGAGATCAACATAACACAAAGGCACCAGAGTGGTCAGCTCAGCCGAAGAGGATGATCTTGCATATTCAAAAGAAGCGCGGCTTCCATGCATGACACTCGCGATCTCTGTAGTGCTTGTATTTGCCGAACTATGGTTCTCACGTTTGCGTCGCTACTCTTGATCATTGATCCGTCGGTTGCCTGAATTTGAATGAAGCCACCGCTCCAAACAAGACTCAGTTTTTCTATATGATCGGAGACCGAAGAGACAAATGTCCACCCACTGCAGCAGACCAGAGCACGAAGAGAAGTCGAGAGGCTCTGCCAGTACGCTGCGTCTTCCCACAAAAGGATATATTCTTTCCTACGTTCACGATACGCCATATAACCAGCCGTTGGCCCATTTCCAAAGTTGCGTGATTAGGACATCGATGCCCAGGGATTGCCTTGTGCGTAACATTTGGTTTGCATTCATCAAGCGAGTTGATTATACCATGGCGGCTAATGCATTTAAGAATGAATGCAGAGCTAAATGGCATAGCAACCGCTTCGCAGAAATTCACACCGACGTCTCTGGTGCCAAGAGGGAATGATTTCCATTTGATTTGCTCCAACTTGGATGCCGACATGACCGACTGGGTATGGCATTGCTGAAAGATCGCACTCAGATTGGATCTGCAGCGTGAATCCAGACTCGCCTGCATGATACGGTAGACTTGGGCTTTGTCATCAAGATCGAATATATTGGAGCAATTGCCAATTTGCACAGCGTTGGGCACGAGATTTGTTTGCTGGCGCATCAACGTGGAGATTCGGGGATCGTCTTGATTTTTTCTTCGACTCGCTTTCGCAGACGAGCGTTTTCTTCCAAGGCTCTGAGCTTGAGGACCCCTTCACGCAAGGCAAATGATTTCCAGCACACTTCGGATTTGGCATTCCGTGACGCCTGGAACTCGCGATTTTCGTACAAGAGCTCGAGCTGAAGTTGGAGTTCAGCAATCTTCTGTCGGATATTTACCAGATCAACGCGACGTGACCTTCGTGCTTTCTTCATCCTGGATGCGCTGGCGTCCGTGGCGGGCTGGAGTGCCATGAACTCTAGTATCCAATCATTATCCATTTCACTTAGAAATGCCAAGAGATCGACATCGACTCGGATATGATCAACGGGATCCAAGAGCGCTTCACTCGTTTGCAAGAAACCGACTTGAGCCATGTGCGAGTCGGTCGTGGTGTTGAAAAGTGGAGTCCGAATTCAAGCAGTCGCATGGCTGGCTCGTGGGTGCAAAGCACGAATTGGATTACGTCATGAGCGATCAAACACCGTACTGGACATAGCTTCGATGTGGAGGGCTCCTTGAAGAGCTTTGGGACCTCAAATCTTCAAGGATAAAGCATAAAACAAAGCGCATTGCTCCGACGAGGGCGACGAGTGTTATACTGCTTGAAAAGCTACCTGAGGCATCGCGTCTTCTTCCTTTACTTTCAGAGCAGCACCGCAGACTACTGTAAAGTTAAACCAGCTCAACAACTGCGTGAGACGGGATCAACTCCTGATACACAAGGTCTGGTACTGTACTCAGTTCGGAAATGAGACTAATCGGGAGACGGAACATAGGCGTGATGTTTCCTTCCATGTTGCAGCTAAACCTTAGCTAATCGCGGTGGAGTCCAATACAAAGACAAGCGAGGCGACGAGTGAGGCTAAGTGTACAGTATTAAATGAGTCTGAGCATCTCTGTAGGTGATGATGACCTTAGCGTTACTATTCTTACCTCAAATTTCGGAGTAATCACGTCACCGATACAACACTCATCTCAAGTATTGATCCAATGCTCGGTTGCAGCACCTATACCGAAAGCAAGTGTATTTGAAGAGGTTATAAATGCACAAAACAAAGCAGAGTGATAAAAAGACTTCCTGCTCTAGCGTACTCTAGGCGCCTAAAATCATTTTGGTTCAAGCAACCTCATACTGTGTGCTATATATTTGTCGAGCATCACAAAAACCTAATGCAACGTGTTCTGTGTCGTAAATGACTTATCTAACCCCGCCGGGAAGCTTGCCAGAGGATTTATCAGTCGAGAAATGCATCGTTTTTACTTTCAAGGGAGGGTGCAACATCAATTTTCATTAACCAGTGAGTGAATATGTTAGTGAATTGAGTTGCTGCACCATATATATTGAACTCCGCTTTTCTCGTGAAATATTCTTCTTCTTCATGCTCTTCAAGTCAGATTGGTTCCTTTGTATCAACTCATAGACGCAAAATATCTGGATAGGATTCAGACGTGTTTCTTAGTCATAGTTCGCGCAGCTCGTCATCATGTTTCTATTGGTTTTATATAAAAGTACTGTACACTATCAGCACGTACTTGAATGCTTCCGTTTCAAAGGGTAATCTTTAGTAGTCTAATTTGCGTGCCAGAAAAAATCTTTGGAATAGCTGAATGCTGGATAGAGTAATGCGAAATGCACGTGCAAGAACGCAGGATATTGGTCAGATTGAATTATGACCGCGAGCACATCCAAACAGAAACAGCCACTCTTGCGTGCGTTTACTTCCAAGGTAGTTCAGGATTGGCCGCGTACCAAGAAACATGAAGCAAAAACGTTGTTTTGCAGATATCCAATACAATACCACTGTGGCCTTTGCCATCAAAGCAACTCAATTTAATTGGATTGGCGGCCGTTCGTGCATTATCAAACCATTGCAGGTTTTCGCAAAATAATATCAATCATATTTATTTTCTTCTCATAATATCATTCATCACTACCGGAGTTACAGAATATATCCAAGCTATTGGTCGTCAAATTTACATTTAAATAGCTGCATGAACGAGTTCATGTTATTAATTACGCCAAATAAAATCTAAAATAAACGGAATTTATCCACTTGCGACGATTTGGCGTGCAATGCATCGATTAGAACATCTTCCAAGCTTGTGATTCGAGATCTCTGCATCAACTGCGTGTACGCCACAATATCTCTCGTCACTGTGTCCGCATGGTGTAACTTTGATCCTTCGGAGGCTAGGATTTGAATTAACCCTCCAGAGTGAACGACGCTCAATTCATCTTCATGGCCCGCAACTGAAGCGATCAAAGTCCATCCGCTGCCACGCACCAACACAGGCGGAGACATATTACTATCCTTCAAACAGAACGCATCTTCCCACAACATAATTGTTCGGTCTCCCGCATTCACAAGCCGCCGAAGAATAAGCCGCCGATCCAACGGCGCAGCCTTCATTCGGTCTTGGTTTGATCTTGTAAGCTTTCCTTCGGTTTTGAAAATCTGAAGTGCGCTCAGCGATGGCCAGCGGCCAATTTCGCCGTTGATGAACGAAGAACTGAATGGAAGGACAATACATTCATGAAACTCCACGCTGACACCGCGATCTTCACGCGAGAAAATATCCCATTCAGCCATTTCTTGTTCAGCTACCGAATCGAAAGCCACAGCGTTGCATTCATTTACGATTGCGTCCAGTTGGTCCTTGCTGCGGTGTTCCAGGCACGCTTGCATGACTCGACGAACGTGCGCTTCATTCTTCGGGCTCACAATTCGACTGTCCATTTGCACCGATTTCGGGATGGTCTTCATTTGCCTGTGAGTGGATTTCACGGTACGCTGGATCAATCGTGAGTTTGCATCCACGTCCTTTCGCAATTGATCGTTCGCTTGGATTGCACTCCTCAGTTGAATGCGCTCGCGCGACGCGAACCTTTCCCAATTCAGCCGGCAGCTTGATCTGGTCGCTTGTAGCAACTCGTGAAACTCGTGCTTTTCGCGCAAGTGCTGAAGCTGGTTCTGGAGGTCGGCCACCTCCTGTCGAGTGTTGAGTATGTCAACCCTTGGATATCGACGTGGTTTCTTGGAGCTGATCAGTTTGTTTTCTCTTGGTGAAATGCTGGCGACCAGTGGCGTGGGCTCGAGATTCGCCCAGTCGGCATCTATTTCGCTCAGAAATGCCGACAGCTCTTCATCATCCATCGTGCAATTGGTGTCGACTTGCGCCATGAGCTGTAAAATTGACAAATGAGCCGACTGAGTGTACGTTGGCAAGGACGGATGATTATGGCAGCGAAAGTACTACGCAGAAGAGATTACGGCAGAGCAATTTAGTCACGAGAGCCATGTAATCACCATTTCGCTGCGCTTTATCTTTGAAGATTATCGTGCCGTTGCAATCTCCTCAAATCGCCGAGGATGCAACACGGTGCGTTAGATCGATCGTGATAAGGACACATCAGAAGTCGCCCCGGAATGAATGGACGAAGGTCGTTCGATCGAATGGTTCAGGCCCATTGAAGGCGACAAAATCACGGCGTCAGCTGCATCCGGTAGGTACCCTGTGGGAGTTGATATCCGCACAATCCCCACCATGATATCCACACAACCCCCTGTACCAGTTTCTCTCGCTCTCGTTCATGAGACACGTCGTCTGAATCAGACACGCACTTCCTACGACACGAAGCAGCGAAATGGCAACGTTGCGCGTATGCGGGATCACCGTCCACCCAGATGCTTGATTGAGTACGAAGCGTCGATGACCTGCACCAAAGGTCTCGAAGGCTAGGGAACTGCGCTTTCAAGTCCCACGTCTGTTCTTCCTTCGCGTTGTTTGTCATCCCAAGACTATTGGGCATACTACCAGAGTTTCTCCCATCGCGGCTGAGTTTGGTTCCCTCCACAGCGATGGACAGTGATCGAGATGATAGAATCCAGGCTCTTGGTGAATCAGGACCTTTGTCGAATTATCTTGGCACAGCTGTACAGTAGCAAGCAACTGATTGTTTCGCCCGCGCACCTCTGAGCAAGCAAGCAGTTGCTTGAGAACATTCGCCAACGCGCCAACATTGATGTGTGTCTGTGGCGCGTCAGTCTGACGCACGTCGTCTCTTTTCTGTCCAGGTTTTGTAGTGACGAATACACCGGTGCTTGCGAGGAAGGTAGAAAAGCACGGCCTTGACGAATGGGTGCGAGGACCTGGATCAGGGGTCAGTAGCTAGAGGAAAGCAGCTGGAAGTTCAGTCGAGCGGACCCAACCACAGGACCTCTGTATCGAGTGCAAAGCAAGGCACCAGTCACATCGTCGATACGCGTCATGCTCTCGAAGGCCAGCACTTGGTACAGTACGCACTCTGACCCAGCGCCACAGAAAAATCTATGGGGTATTAATACTCTAGTCAAACATTAAGCGATGCTTCTGAACAATTCCTCCCGAGTGAAGGACACTCATGCCATCCTCGTGGCCAGCGGCTGAAGTTATGAAACTCCAGCCACTGCCCCGCACCAACACAGACGAACACTTCTCCTCATTTCGCCAGCTGGATGCGTCTTCCCAAAGCAGGACGATGCCTTTCCCTGTTTGCACAATGCGCCGGAGAATTAAACGCTGATCCGCTTTTCCCGGCGCGGGTTGATCAGTGGTCATGTTGATACCCTAGTTGACAGGTACTTCGAGGCAGCGCATCAAGTGAGCTAGCCACATTCGATGACTTACTGTGTTTGTGCAGATTCCGAGCCTGTTGTTCATTAGTGCGTTGATCTTCGGGTGAAGTGTGAGAGCGTTGAGGATGAACGATATGGTAAATGGCTTGGCAATTGATTCTTGAAACTTCACGCCGACGCCACGATTTCCTAGCGCAAACAATCTCCATTGGGCCATTTGCAAGTCGCTTGCTGATTCGATGACTGAATTATTGAATTCATTAGCAATTCAATCCAATTGGCGTTTGCTGCGGAAGTCCAGACATGCTTGCATCACTTGATACGATTGCGCTGTATTATCCAGAGGCACACGCTTGAGGTCAATTTGCACAGACCTGGGCAAGTCCAGTGTTTGTTGCTGGCGAATCAACTTGGCCATGAGGTCGATCAGCCTGATGTTTGCATACACACGCCTCTGTAGAGCATCCTTTTCTCGGACAGCCATCTTGGTTATCATCCGCTCGCGGAACTGCGTGTTTTTATCCGACGAAGGAAGGATGAAAACGGCTTTTTGAGAAGTTGAGAGAGATTCTGCAAGATGCGCAATCACATCCAGCGCTCTATGCGACATTCTGAGGGCGATCAAGAACGGCTGGCGCCGAGCGCACATCGCTTTCCGACAGCGCGCAGCCAAAGTCATTCGCATTCCTGCGCCTGTCTCATCAGCCTCACTCAATAGCTTAAGATAAATCCCTCCACGCCACGCCTTTTTCGGCTGGCTAGAGGCGATGTAAATGTACTTCATTTCCCCCCGAAACTGATCGAAAACTAAGTCTTGGTCTTGATCGCAATCCACTTCGACAACCATCAGCGACTGGCGAAACTTGTGCTTTTCTTCTGAAGTATGTCAAGACGACGAGATCGTCGCGGCTTCTTGCGTCTTGATGATAAACTGGTGGCTGATGCAGGCGTCTGAGGCAACTCGAGGCTGAGGTCGTCATCCAAACTGCTCAGAAAAACCGAGAAAGCGTCATGATCCAGCGTAAAATTGTTTTCGACTTGTGCCATGGGTGTGAGTTCAATACTTGAGTTGGTGGAGAATGTAAGCCAAGGATGACGGTTCACCTTTGCGCACGTCATCAAAGTACACTGCGTGAGTTAAAAAGGGGTTAAAGCGGATCTAACAACCGACCCACAACCACCAATTCTGAAGCACCAGCTCATGTGCGCGGCGAAAAGCAAAGCTTACCGTTTTATGCAGGTTTTTGTGCATTTGTGCATTTGTTGCATCCATGGAGATTGGAGAGGGGTCCATTCAGCAATAATTTATCCTCAATGATGTTGTAAGGTACAGTACCGTGACCAGCAATGATGCATGATTGGATGGAGTGAATTACAGCTTTTAACCTTCTAGCCCCAGGGGATTAGGGACCCATAATCTGTATAATACAGCATAATTTTAGATTCTTTATAATGTTAATCCAACTGTGCTAAATCATAAATTGATTGTGTGGATACAAGAAACGTTACCTAACGAATACGTACTCAAAAGCGGAAATACGTTACTTTATTTTTGATGTCATTATCAAATGTGGAAAATTTGAGGCCTCACTTGAAATTTGTATAGGACATCTTGATTTTAGTATGCAAAACCGATATTTCGCCCATAATCTGTATTATACAGCTTTGCTAAAATGTTAAGCTGTATGATACAGCGCCTGGGGCTCGAGGGGTTAAGCTGTACCACGGTTTACGTTTTACTCAAATACTGTTTCGGATTACGGCCAAAACCAACGATGGTAAATCACACGGCTTCACTTTCCATTGTCACTCCTCATGGCTGAAGCTGATATTAATAGCCGCAACAGCAATTGGATGCTGGCTGAAGACAAGCTACTGGATTTCTTGAGCGAATTGGATGATAGCTGCAGCCTTGAACCCACGCCGCAACAATCGCTTGCTCCGATCACCCCCGTCTCGACAAATGGCAACATCAGGAAACCTCGACGATCTCAACGTGTTGATATACTGAATGCTCGACAAGAGATGACCGAACTCCATCTCCAGCTCCAGATATTACAAGAAAAAGATGAGTTCCTCGAGTCCCTGAAGGACGTTAGATCACGCTCTGGACTGGACTGGAGACTGTTTGCATCGCATGAGCGCATTCTACTCAAGAAAGCAAATCGTGAGAACGGTCAACTGCGGGAGCGTGTGGATGCCAACATCAAGCTGATCCAACGATTTTTGAAGTTTGTTCATATCCATCAAGTAGAGGCCTTGCCCAAGTCGGTGCAAATGAATCATCGGATTGTGCATCTTGATAATCAAGCACATGTCTACCGTGCGCTTCAATCTTGCCTGGATATTCGCTGCGCCAATCAATTAGATTCGATTGTGAATCAGTGCAATGAGACCCATATTGAATTGGCTTGCAAATTACAAACAATCAGATGGAAGAATTATGCACTTGGAGATCGTGGAGCTGGAGTGGATTTTCATGAATCCGTCGTGGTGCCGTTTGGCTCGTCGTACATCAGCAGGGCCATAAGTCGCAACCCATCGCTCAACGCTCTTGAGATCTACAAAAACAACGTAAGTAATGGGTAAACCGCGCATTCAGTAGCACTCTGCTAACTTCTGCTCACTGTAGTACGTGGACAAGATCACACAAGAGCCAATTCCAGTGCATTTAATTCCTCGGAAGGTGACTACGTACATTGGATCGACATCGTCGGACAAGCGATTGATTCTTCGTCGCCTTGTGAATGTGAAGCATAGTATGATTTTGCTGTATGAAGAAGCTTCTAGTTGGCAAAGTGACGGAAATACTCCGCCTGTGTTGGTGCATGGCAGCGGCTGGGCTTTAATCACCCCTGTTGCAGGCCATGCGACTGAATTGAGTGTCGTTCACTGTGGAGGCTTTATTCAGATCAATGCCATGGACGGATCTAAAGTAAGACCCACCGATGCGCTGGTGAAAGATATTGTGGCCCACACACAGTCTCTGCAAAGATCCCGACTTGCTACTTTCGAAGAAGTTCTCATCTAAGCGCCGTTTCTCTTCTTCGTGAGTCCATTCAGCATTGGATTCTCTCTTATGGTAAATATTCAACTACGGATTTATGCAGCTGAATGTGCCAGCGTCGGCATCATCGAATGATAAATGGGATCCCAGTTTCGCGATTGCAAGTGTGTGACCTGGTGTTCCTCCTTAGTATGGTGCTATGCTGATTCAAAAAAAGAGAAGATAACATTTTCAGGTCCTAACCAGCGGCTCTCACGGTCAAGCATCAGTTGTGCCTCAGTTGCATAGTCTTTTGTGAATAGCAAAATATTGTATACTGCCGTTCTTCTGGTTGTGACAGGGTAATTAAGAGCCATTGTGTTGGTTCTCAGTATATTGGACAACCGTCTTACCACGCGTCGCGCTGAGATGAAGGCAATTTCTGCTCTTGTGAGTGGTCTCGCGAATGTGATACAACCGCGAAGGATCAAGCTAACCACTCTAACTTCATGTGCATGCCTATTGGAAAGACGATGGAAGAACCTGGTTCTCCATCGTCTTTCCAAAATTTCTCCTGCCTACCAACTGAAACGTGGGCATAACTGGCATAGCTTGAACGCAATCTGTCAATAATGCTGTTGGATTTGTTCATGGCACAGAATCGTCAATTCATCGGAGTGAACGATGAATTGTGCAGTATTCTCTGCACATTGTCAAGATAGTCTGCAGTTCGTGTTTCATGCTTCAGTTATTGATTGGAAGCCTCGCATCTTTCGTGGATTTGAGTGAGTAAGCTGAGATTCCATGTGCGTGCGGCATTGTAGTGGTGGATCTAGTCCCTGTGATCTCGTCAGTTGTGATTTCTGGATCTCCATTCGTTTCGCTGCCGTGATTCCTACCTTCAATGCTCTGGATTGTTGTTTGTGACTTTTAAACCATGACACCAGCCGTTGCCTTTTGGTCCTTGAGTATAACATTGAAGAGAGAGGATTTGATGATGAAGACCGAATTGAACTTGCAGAAAGATAACATGTGCGTTTTGCCATCCGCCCCAATAGAAGGCAGTTGCAGTCCAGATAATCACGGATTACAGCATTCGTAATCAGGCGTAATCAAATGCTGGGCACGCTCTTCACTTTCATTCTGGCTCCGTATGGCGCAAGGCAACACCCACAATAGGAACAACTTCGCGCTGGATGGCAACGAATTGTCAACGTTTTTAAGCGAATTGGACGATGTCTGGGCGCTCGACATGGTGAAGACACCTGCTCCGATAACCAGCCTATCGTCAAGAATCAAAAACCAGAAACCACGACGTTCTCGCCGTACTGAAATACAGAGTGTTCGTCGAGAAATCACCAAACTCGAGGTCGAGCTACAAGTCTTGCAAGAAAAGTTCGAGTTTTGCAAGTCGCTGAAGACAATTGGATCGAACTGCGACCAAGATAGAAGTCTGACGGCACGCAGAGAAAGAGCTATATTGCGAAAACGCGTTGATGCGAACGTCGAATTGATCCAACGCGTCTCCAAATTGATGCACCGGCAGATGGAGACTATGTCCAAGCCTCTTCAAATCGACCATCGTATTATGAAGATTGACAACAAAGCGCGCATTTATCGTGTGCTTCAATCATGCCTCGACATTCGCAGCGCACGTCAACTAGACGCGGTTGTGAGCCGGTTCAATGATATATCAGTCGGGTCTGAACTTCATTCGCCCCGATGGAACACGTTTGCTCTCGGAGACAAGGATGTCGGCGTGGAATTTCACGATTCAGTTGTCATGCCGTTTAGTTCGTCGTTCATTATCGACACTGTAAGCCGCAATTCGACACTGAATGCACTTGATGTCTCCAAAAATCCGGTAAGTGATAATTTTTGGCACGATATGTATTGATACCGTGATTCTAACTGAAAGTTGATTGAACAATCAACAGATGCCATTGCTTTGGAAGGCAGACGTATCGAATCAGCAGATAAATATTCGACGCATTGTGAGCAGAAGTGGTCATACGTTTCTCTTATGGGAAGATGTGTCCTGCTTGCAAAGCGACGTGAACTTTCCTTTGATATCGGCGCGTGGTAGCGGCTGGGCGTTCACCATTCCAGTTGCAAATCATTCCGGGGAGTTAAGTGTCGTTCACTCTGGAGGATTCATTCGGATCTCCGCTGCTGATGGATCAAGTCTTAGTCCCACCGATGTTCTGGTGCAAGAGGTCGTGAAGTACAGGCAGTCGCTCCAGCGATCTCGAGTTGGAATTGTGGAAGACATTCTCATTTGCTGTAGATCCAAACGAATGTGATGACTGTACACAAGTCGTGATGTCACAGAAATGTGCCTTTACGAAGAACCAAACCGACTACGAAGACCATTAAAGCATGTGCTTCGCAGTAGAGCTGAACAATAACTACTCAAATGGAATGCAGTAAACATTTATGGATGACTCGCAATTAAAAAGATTGGAGCGAGGGAAACGTTGCTCAAATACACGCCATGAACGGACTCGCCTCGTAAAAGCAACAAGACGCATTACAGTACATTTGCGCGTGCCTTTTCCATCTGTACTTTGACATGCTGAAGCATGAACGTTCCGACGAGCAATTGCAATCACCCACCCAACGGCGAAATAATCAAGTCAGCAATATTCATCCCAAGTGGTGTCTCATAAATTGTGCAGATTACGACCATCGTAAACAAATGATCAGCACGTTTGGCACCCGTTCCATTTTTCGTATTGTTCCCCTCATGGCCCAGCTCAAGAGCGACGACAGCATTTTCACGCTGGATGAAGCCGAGCTGTCGACATTCTTGAAAGAAACGGACGATAAATGCGCAGTTGACCCCACACCCGTGACGCCTCCTGCTTGGATCACCAGCAAAAGCAAAGCCAAGCAACCACGACGCTCTTATCGCGCTGATATAATGAATACTCGACTAGCGATCGTCGAGCTCGAGCGCCAGCTACAAGCCTTGCACAAAAAAAACGAGTTTCGCAAGTCATTCACGGCAGGCGGATCGATGGATTGGACCTTGTCTGTGTCGCGGGCGCAGTTACAAATAAAAACGGCACGCAAAGAGAGCGCTAGATTGCGAAAGCGCGTTGATACGAACGTCGAATTGATCCAACGTGTCTCCAAATTGATGCACCTGCAGATGGAGACTATGCCCAAGCCTGCTCGAATCGACCATCGTTTTGTGGAGATTGACGACAAAGCGCGCATTTATCGTGTGCGCCAAGCATGTCTCGACATTCGCAGCACAGGTCAACTGGATGCTGTTGTGACTCGATGCAACGATGTATTAGCCGGATCAGAACTTCAAACGCTCCGTTGGAACACGTTCGCCCTTGAAGGCGGCGTCGGCGTGGAATATCACGAATCCGTTGTCATGCCATTTAGCTCGTCGCTCATTGTCGACGCTGTACATCGCCATTCATCGATGAATGCGGTTGAGATCTTTCCAAACAATGTAAGTGATTCTAGCGGCACGTGATAAATAGACGAAGCATTGCGCTAACTCAAAATTCCTACTGAACTCTATGAACAGAAAACGAAAGTTTCTGTGTCAGACCAGCATCTAGTCGTTCGACGCCTTGCGAAGAAAAGTGATCGCTCGTTTTTACTGTGGGAAGATGCATCCTGTTGGCAAAGTGACGTGAACTCCGTTCCTCTGTCGGTGCGTGGCAGCGGCTGGGCGTTCATCACTCCAGTTGCTGATCATGCCGAAGAATTAAGTGTGATTCATTCTGGAGGAATTTTCCAGATCTACACTGCTGATGGATCAAGTCTTAATCCCTCTGATGCTCTGGTGCAAGAAATTGTGGCCTACAAGCAATCGCTCCAGCGATCTCGAGTTGCAACTCTGGAAGACATTCTCATCTGCTCTAAATTCAGACCCAAGTAATGCTCGTGGACCTTTACTGCATGGAAGTTTGGAATTGATCCGTAGTCTGAGCCGCCACTTGGAAGACTTGCTTGCTCACGTGGATCTTGACACTGACCGACATGCCTTGGCGCTACATTTCGTCCCAGATAGCGGCCGAAAATACTTCAAGAAAAGCATAGTTTGCCGACATAATTGCATGAGCCTTCAAGCTACGATGGATTAATTTGGTTCAACGAGCGCTATTGTATCTTGAGCGAATAGACGAAGTCATGGCATATGTTCCTTCACGTCCATTTGCATTTTCTTTCTGGTTGTGGTGACTGCCGTATTTTGATAAATTCCGAAGTCTGAATCTTGAAAGCAGAACGCATTCATGGAGACATTCTGTACGCAAGAGCTGCATGGGTAACGACATCGAGGCGCGACAATCATCCAAGTCAAGTGAATGTTAAAATGAAACAAGTCTATCTCGTCGCAGTGGATTCTATCCATTCAAGTAGTGGCGATCAACTCTATTTTCTGAACTTTATCATGCGTGGTTTTGCGGCGCAGCTGTCTCTTTCGCAAAATACCAGCATGTTTAGCATTCAGTTGCAGAGCAACGCGACTCGGGCTCCCGAACAAGGACAGTGACCAACGGTAATCACCATCTGAACCCGAAACCTGAGACGAAGTCACGCCACGATGATGAGTTCATTTTCGAAATCAAGTCAGCCATGGCAGAACTCGACAGCACTGACCCAATGATGGACGAAGCCACACTATTCGCGTTCTTGGGCGAATTGGACAACGACTGGGTGCTCGACTCGACTCCACAGATGACGCCTGCTTTGCTGAGCAGGAAACCGAAAAGAAATCGCCTGTCAGGCGTTAAGAAACCTCGGAAATCTCGCCGTCTCGAATTGCTGAAGACGCGCGATGAGATCGCCGATCTTCACCGCCAACTCCAAACCTTGCACGATATCTACGGATTCCGAGCGCTGTTGGAGACGCAAGAGTCCGACTGGAAGCTGCTCGCTATGCATGAGTGCATTTTGAAGCAGAAGGCAGACAAAGAGAACGCTCGATTGCGAAAGCTCTTGGATATACACGTGACATTAATCCAGCAACTCACTGCACACATGCAGCACCATATTGAGATGGTAGCCAAGGCTGTAAACGGCGAGAACAAGATCGCTAGCATCAACGACGCCGCCCACATTTACGAAGTCATGCAGATTTGCCTGGATATGCGCTGCAAGAGTCAACTGGATCCGATTGTGAGCCAATGCAACGATGCCTCTGCATGTAAAGTCCAACGAATCCACTGGAAGACACTTCCGTTGGGAGACCGAGACGTCGGCGTAGAATTTCGCGAATCCGTCGCCATGCCATTCAAGTCAGTGTTCATCCTCCGTGCAATTCGACCCTCTTCAGTGCTCAATGTGTACGACTGTGCACGCTCTAATACAACAGGGCAATCAGCTCTAACGCATTTGAGCCCTAGCAGGGCGGTGTCGTACTTTGAAGCGCCATCGAAGCAGCAATTGTTTCTCCAGCGTCTCGTGAATCTCCACGGTAAACCGATTTTGCTCTGGGAAGACGCATTGTGCTGGCAGACCGACGCCAAGTCTGCTCCAGTGATCGTACGCTGCAGTGGCTGGGCCTTGGTCACTTCGGTACCAGACCACTCGGATGCATTGAGCGTCGTTCACGCTGGAGGTTTCATTCAGATCCATGCCACGGACGGAGCGCTTCTTAAACCCAGTGATTTGGTCGTGAAAGAGATCGTTCGCTCCATGCAGACCATGCAGAGGTCTCGTCGGGCAAACCTTGAAAACGCTCTGATGAATGCGCACTGCAGGAGTCGGATGCAAGACGCCAAGCCGCTTTAATTTGAGATCCAGTAGCCAATCAATAAAACCACTTCAATTAGCTGCTTCAACTCTACGTACAGCAGAACCAATATTTGTGGCACATGCAAACGGCGCGGCTTTGGTCATCAAAGCCACACCAGAGCCGATCATCTCACAAAGACCATTCGTTCGGGCAGCGACGCGTCACTGTCTCATTGGGCTCAGCCTGTCTTATCGTTGAAGATCGGAGATCCAAGGCTCAAATCAACGGATTACGCTTTACCCTATCTCCGAGGAGCCTTGTAATCATCATGCGACACCATGAACCCATCATGCCTTGGCCAGAGAAAGACGCACAGTTGGCCAGCGTTCGTAGTCGCCACTTTACGAAGTTCCCGATCGATGGCGCAAGTGGATTGCATCCCCGTGAACGATGAGCTCCTGGCGTTCCTGGGCGAGCTGGACAACGACTGGTTGCTCGAGGCGGACCCGATCAAGCCCGTCGCGGTCCCTTGCATCAAGCCGCGGAAGCCACGGAGATCCCGTCGCGTCGATCTGTTGAACGCTCACGAGGAGCTCGCCAAGCTCCAGTTCGAGCTCCAGCTCTTGCACGGCAAGCTGGAGTTCCGTCAATCCTTGAATGCCGACCGATCGAGCTGCAGACTGGACTGGAAGTCCTTCGCTCTCCAAGAGCGCATCCTCAAGACCAAGGCGGACAAAGAGAACACGCGATTGCGGAGGCGCGTGGAAGCGAAAGCCCGCTTGATCTGCCGCGTATCGACGCTGATGCGGCAGCAGATCGAGGTCATGCCCAGCTCCGTGCGAATGGACCAGTGCCCCAACAGCGTGGATCTGCACAACGAGGCGCAAGTGTATCAGGTCCTGCAGGCGTGTCTCGATATGCGATGCCGCCGCGACTTGGACGCGATCGCGCAGCAGTTCAGTGGCGAGGCTGCGGTTTCCACGGCCGAGCCACAGAAGGCGCGATGGAGGACCTTTGCGCTGTCAGACGACGGCGTGGGCGTGGACTTCCGTGAGGCTGTGGCCATGCCGTTCAGCTCGGCGTTCATCCATCGCGCCATCAGCCGACACGCAGTGGTCAACTCCCTTGACATATGCAAGGCCAACGTACGTATCCATGCGCAGAGAGCTCTAGTCTCCGTATTCTAACGGTTCTTGTGGGCAATAGGTCACGCACAAGCCGATCCCTGGGCATCGATGCTCTTGCGAGACGACAATGACAGGCTTTTCGGCGGCCGACCGGCGCCTGATCCTCCGGCGCATCGTGGGCACGCGCAAGGGCATGATCCTGCTGTGGGAAGACGCCTCGTACTGGCAGAAGGACGCGGCGTCTCTGCGAGCCTTGGTGCGCACCAGTGGCTGGGCGTTCGCGTCGCCAGTCGCAGATCATGTGGATGAGCTCAGTCTCTTGTGCAGCGGCGCTTTCATCCAGATCCACGCGACGGATGGCGCCTCTCTCAAGGCCAGCGACGTGCAGGTGAAGCCCATCCTGCGGCACATGCAGGCGCTGCAGCAGTCCCGCGTGGCCTGCATGGAGGACGCGCTGCTGCTGAGCCACAATGCCGCGCGACCATCAGTGTCATAAATATTGTCAATGCAGAGTCCAGTTGTCCATAAATACGGTAAATACCATAGTGTACCGTATATTGTGTTTTTGTCCATAATTGGTATTGTACTGGTCTTTAGCATGGACGCCATGGACGTGGACAGCGTGCTGGCGGACTTCCTGCTGGATATGGACGCTCTGGAGCGCCAGTCTCTGCTGCTGGCGCTGGAAGAATGCCTTGATAGTCCACCCAGCGAGCCCTTGGCTCTGCAAAGCAGCGCTCCAGCCACCAGCGTGAAGAGCACGAAGCAGACGCCAAAGAAGCGCGTAGGGCGACGCCACCAGATCGCAGCGCTGCAAGAGGAAGTGGACGCCTTGATGCTGCAGCTGACGCGACTCAGCTGTGAAAAACTGCTCACGGGGCAGCGCGTCCTGCAACAGAACGCTGCTGGATGTCCAGTCGGTCTGGCCCACTGGAAGCAACAAGCGCAGGAGGAAGAGTCCGCCAAGCAGAGCAGCGAAGGAGAGAACGGGCGGCTGTCCCACTGCATTGAGGCCAATGCGCGTCGCATTGAGAACATCAGAAGATTCCTGATCCAGCAAACGAGTTCCTCGCCGCAGCGAAGTCTCGAGTCGTTCGTCTTGGCCGATGGAGACGATGCGTTCGTGTATCGGATGCTGAAGGAGAACGTGAGCATTCAACACGCTCAGCTGGACGCCGTCTTGGCGCAGTGCGTGTCTGGGTTAAATGCAGCATCCCACCGTGAATCCTGCATCCACACCGATGGTGCCGGCATCGACGTCCGCTCGCTTAGTATCTCTCCCTTCCCCATCGCTGTACTGAACGAAGCAATGCGAAGATATACCCAGGAGCGGCACACCCAAGCAAGCATTGGCACCGCTGCCGATGGAGATGTTGTAAGTAAATGCGCGCCTGCATGTGATCGGCCTACTGTATCTAACTGTGTATGGTTTGTATTATAGTACATGAGGAAGTTTATTAAACCGCTGCCAATCAAAGGAAAGAAGACAAAGTCTCGCCATCAAACGGTCGTCAGTTCTCCAGTCATGCGCGGCCGATCAGTGTTCAGAAGGATTGCAAGTGATGATTTTCTTGTGTTTATATGGGCGTCAATGTTGGATTGGCAGGACGAGGCTTCGGAATCATCAGTCCATCGACCAACAATTTGCAAGAATGGGTGGAGTGTTATCAAGCCATTATCGAGATATACGGATGATGCTAGTTTCAAGCAGTCGGTGGAATCGACAAATATCTACCGGTCTGATGGGTCTTCTCGGCATCAAATCGATAGCGAGACAAACGACGTTTTGCGTTTAATTGAGAGTTATTCGAAAGAAGAATCCCAGATCATCGAGAATTTGGCGTTTGATGCGAGCATGGCGAGAAGGAGCGTATGGTGACGGAGGATTACTGGAATGAAGAATGGAAGCTGATTGATCAAACTGGTTGTATATGGGAATTTGGTATGAGAAAGTGAAATAAAAAATTGTTATTGGAATGCTATTCTATGGTGATGATATTTGAAGGCCACTCCATCGATTATCTTCGAGTGATATGTGGAATATCCGGTACGGATATTCAGTTTTCCGGAGGCAGGAGGATCGTCGTCTCTCTGAAGCCAGCATCAGACGCCGAGGACCAAGGCTCAAGATAGATGGCCTGCCGTTGGCTCGCCATCGGATAAGGTTCCTACCGTCTAGGATGTAGGATCGTTTAGCAGTTCATTCGTGGTTCAGCGCGCTCGAACGCAAGCCACGTGGCTTTCGCGCAATTCGTAACCCACCACGACCACTCCCTAGGGCTGCCTCTTCAAAGTCTCATGACTTCTCGAGGCCAAGCTCATAACCGTTGAATGAACTGCATTGCCCCCACGATCTGGATGCTGTATGGAAATTGAATTTTACGCTTGGACTCGAATGGGCCTTTTTGTTTGCACATACAGTATACGAAAAAGCGTGGTGACGTCTGTTTCGAGCTTTGAGTGAATCGTCGATGTCGTTCTTCTCGAAGTAAAATGTGCTGGAGAATGTTTTACACAGAAATTCTTCGACTTGACTCATATTGAAGCGACTTCGTGCCACAAACGGGACGGAGGCCAAACTTCAATTGATGATAGCCTATGCAGGACCCCGTAAGAGACACATCAAAGTGCTCGGCACAGATGCACTTCAGCCACAGCCAGTCGTGGGATCTACAGTACTAAAGTACAAGCCAGTCAGTCACATTATGATGTGTGTGACACCTGCGTCGATTGAATGAAGGCCAGTCGTCACCACGCTCTTCGTCCTTTGGTTGGTCCGAAGGCAGTTGTGTTTACATCCTTGAAGATTTGATGGGAAATCTTCAATGATGTTGAGAAAGGGTCTCACAGTGTACACACATCTTTGTCAGCATCGCTACCGTTCGCATCATGGTCCAACTCTATACCTGATTACCACAGGAATGATTATGTCGATGAGCGGAATGATCGAGTCACTCAATTCGATCGATCTAAACAAAATCAGCAATGGCTGTGAACGCATTCAAGTTTGTTTGTTATGCAAAGGATATGAAGTGAGGCAAGTGCTGTTATATCTCCTGGTATTGTGATCCAAAAAGCTCTTTGGCTCTTGTCGTTTTCATCAATTGGCAGTTGATCCGGAGGAACAATTTTTGGTATAAATATGAAGAGGTGTGGAGATTCAATGTTCTCCTGTACAGTATGAGGTCACTTAAAAACCAAATCCCAAGCATCAATGCCCCCACAAGGCGGCTATGGGACTGACGCATGCGATGGACCGATGATTGGTCCTTCAACGGATCGCAAATGTACGAAAGAGCTCGATCCTGCTCTGGGAAGAAGCCTAGTAGTGCCTCTTCACACACTGGTGCGCAGTAGTTTAGACTTACGTCTCACTAGCTGTCGGCCATGTAGATGCATTGAGCCTCGTTACCGTGGAGCCCTTATTCAGATCCAAATCACCTCTCAACTTGAGAGTCTCAAGCGATGATGCCGAGGTTAAACGCATTGCAGAGTTTATGCAGTCGCTCCAGCGATCCCGAGTGTCTTAAATGGGACAATCTCTCCTCCTGCACGCAGAGCAGAAATGTCAATGACGCTGATTGAACGAATGAAGGAATAGTAGCTGGAAACAGGTTCGGGGCCGTTTGAATCGAATGATTGATCTTCAAGGCACCGAATGCAAGTACGACGCACGCATTATTCAACGAAGAAATGCACGCATAATAGCGTTTGACTAGACAAATAGGGTATTTTAGCGATTCAGGTAAACTTGTCTGATATAGGAGTACAATGTCTCCTTGTCTGATATAGGAGTACAATGTCTCCTATATCAGACAAGTTTACCTGAATCTATTGCGGCCGTCGTCGCGCTTGCTCCAGAAATGCGTTCTAAATTGGCGATTTCCTTGTGTTTATATGGGCATCAATGTTGGATTGGCAGGGCGAGTCTTCGGGTTTATCAATTGGATCAATCCACCGACCAAAAATTTGCAAGAATGGGTGGAGTATCGTAAAGCCATTAGCGAGAGATGCAGATGATGCTGATTTCAAGCAGTCGGTGGAATCGACAAATCTCAACATCAAATCGATAACGAGACGAACGACGTTTTGCGTTTGACTGAGAGTTATTCGAAATAAGAATCGCAGATCAATGAGAATTTGGTGTTTGATGCGAACATGGCGAGAAGGGATGAGCAAATGAAGTCAATATTTCGCTGTGGCTCTTGGGCCATCGTCGGCGCTTGCCGACAGCCGCTGACGGCAACCTCGGTGCTGGCTTCGTGGCCGAGGCCGTTGATGCTGGCCAGCTTGAACTTGACCGTGGCGGGCTGCTTGACGAGTCGACATGCGGCCGAGCGAGGAGAGCCGTGAATGACTGCTTTATTCTCTGGTGATGATATTAAACATCATGAGAGACCTTCAACTTTTGAAGGTCCCTCCATCCATTATCTTTGAGTGATATTTGCTTGTCGATTGAAGTTTACGCTTGGGCTCGAATGAGCGTTTTGGTTTCCAAAAATGAAAAACGTTGTGAAGCCTGTTTCGAATGGCGTAGGCATGAATCGCTACTACATATCGACCCGAAGAAGATAGCATCGAGTTCTTTTCTTCAAGTGGCTTTATTTAGATCTACGCGAAATCTCAAAAATTCTATCAACCTAGAAATTCTCAACATGCTCATCCTGACGGTGGATTTTTAATCATCATGAGTGCAATCTTGATGATGAAAGTGAGGTACAGTAGGCTATCTCAATATGTCCTACAATGTGGAACCTAGGAAGGTCAAGCGAAAGCCCGTTGGGCGGCACGCTCACAAAGAGAGGAGGGTTCTCTGCATGGGCATTCAGCCAGGTTGATGCCACCGTCTCGGTAACCCCTGATGCAACTGACGATTCATGGGTAGCCAGGTTTGCCCGGAGGACCGACAGCCCATAGCAAAGTTTGCAGCTGCGTCTTCAATCTTCTTGGAAGAGAGAGAGAGAGAGAGAGAGTGTGTGTCACTGGCTGATCTTCGCACCGATGCGTTGAGTGCCTGGTACTCTGGGTTTGTGTCCAAGCTCATGATGTAGGACGTGTATGTCGATGCAGAACCTGCAATGTTCCCGTGTCACAAAGAGGCGTTTTGAAGGATGTGTGGGGAAGCTACCAACGATCAGGACACCGTGCCGTTCTTCCCATAAGTAGATGAGCTCGTGAATGCTTCTCTTCGGTCGAAATTCTTCGACGCAACTCATATCGAAGCTACTTCGTGTCACAAATGGGACGGAGACGGAAACTTCAAATGACGACAGCCTGCGCAAGAGGTCGAAAGACTCATCAAAAGTACTCGAGGCAGATTTACTGTACGGCAGCAACCAGCTATGGGTTCTAATCGCCAGGCATGCAGCCAGTCATATTGTGATGCGTGTACCTGTCAATTGCGTCTGAGTAGAATGAATGAAGGCCAGTCGCCACCACGCTCTTCATCCGTTGGTTGGTCCGAAGGCAATTGTGTTTACATCCTTGACGATTTGAGCGAGAAATCTTCAAGGATGCTGAGAAAGGACCTCACAGTGTACACACACCCTTCATCCTTCTCAGCACCTCCCGTTTGTAAAGACCGCATCTTGGTCTAACTCTACGAAATTTAGTGCTGATTACTGCAGGAGTGATTACCGCACCTGTGTCGATGGGCGGAATGATCAAGTTGCTCGCTCACTTTGGCCATCACCCGCGCACTCGCTTTGATCGATCCAAGTTAAGCAAAAGCAACAATGACTGTGCCGAATTCAAGTTTAATTCCTCGGCAAAAGATACGCAGCGAGGCCACTAGTATTGCAATTGTATCTCCTGGTGCGGCGCTTGGCTCCCGTCGTTATCGTAAAATGGCAGTTGGCTCCGGGAACTCTCCGCTTAAGATCATCGTTGAAGATTTGAAATCCAAGTCACTCTTCAAGGAACAATATACGGTACACATATCTATCATTCTTGTAGGCTGCAATGGCTGGTTCAACTCTAACGCCATCATTTGCATTCATTTCGATGGGACATACAGAAGTCAAGTCAACAAGCGCAGCCCGTCTGGCTTGCGAGCGATGCTCAGGGTCATCTCACTTCACAATTTTGCGAACAAGTCCCGCATGGCTCTAGTCGATTGCACACTACGAACGACGAGCTCGTGTCGTTTCTGAGCGAGGTGAACGATGACTGGCTGCTCGAATCCGCCGCTTCAGTCGCGCCTCTTTCGGCCGCTGTCAAGCCCAGAACCAAAAGGTCACGGAAATCCCGTCGTATGGATCTGGTCAAGGCCCGACAGGAGATCGTCGAGCTCCAGTGCCAACTCTAACTTGTGCACGAAAAAGCCGAGTTCCGCGAGTCTCTCAACGCAAACCGATCAAGCTCTGGGCTGGACTGGAAGATGTTTGCCGTACGCGAGCGGATTCAGAAGATGCGTGCTGCGGAAGAAAACGCTCGACTGCGACGACGCATGGACATGAAAGCCAAAGTGATCCGTCGAATTTTGACGCTGATGCGGCAGCAGATCGAAGCCGTACCAAGGTCTGTTCAAAACTATCACCGTGCTGACAGCGTGGGGCTCCATAACGAAGAGCAAGTCTACCGTGTCCTTCACGCGTGTCTCGATTTGCGCTGCGGAGCCGACCTGGATGTGATCGCTCAGCAATGCGATGATGAGTCTATCGTGTCGGATTCCAATCTGGAGAGGTCCAAGTGGAGAACGTTTGCTCTAAAAGATCATGGTGTCGGCGTGGTATTCCGTGAAGCTGTGGCTATGCCATTTAGCGCGGTGGATGACCGCCGCGCTATCAAGCACCACATTGTGATCAGTGTGCTTGAAGAATGCAAAGGAAATGTACGTACAAGTAAGAGAGGATGTGGAGACCAACGCTCTAACGTTGTATGCTTAACAGGTTACCCATAAGCCAATTCCAAAGCATCAGTGCCCGCACAACGCGGCTACGGGTCTGACGTCTGCGATGGACCGACGATTGATCCTTCGAAGAATCACGAATGTGGGAAAGAGCTCGATTCTGCTCTGGGAAGACGCCTCATACTGGTAGAGCAGTGCGACGACCGTGCACACACTGGTGCGGAGCAGCGGCTGGGCTTACGTCTCGCCAGCGGTAGGCCATGAAGACAAAGTGAGTTTCGTTTACTGTGGAGGCCTTATCCAGATCCACGCGACTGATGGATCGCCCCTCAAAGCCAGCGAAGCCAAGGTGAAAAACATTGTGAAGTTTATGCAGTCGCTCCAGCGATCCCGAGTGTCCTGCATGGAAGAGTCTCTGCTCCTGCACGAGGAGCAGAAGCATTGATTGCCAAGCCATTTTAAAGGGGAAAGTTGCCATGGTCGCTTGAATAAAACGATTGATCTTCAAGCCATCGAGGGCAAACACGACTAGCAAATATTTACAATGGGGGCATTATATTTGAAGTAGCTCGCTTGGCTGACAGGTAGAGGGCAAGTGAACAGTGTGATGAGCTTCAGTAGCGCTTGAATATATTTGTGAGGCTATAATGTCTAATCCAACGCTCAATATTCATCTTCGTTCTCTGCCCTTGATGCTCCCATCAGTCAGCTCGGCTCCATCGTTTGATAATATGCCTACCGCATTCAGAGCCATGGACATTATCGACCTTGGATCATGTTCCGCTGAATCGATCAATGGATGGAGAGAGATCGGACTGTTTGTCGCTTTTAATGGGCTGTACGTGGACAGGATCTCGCAGACTCCGATACCAAGTCACATGAATTCTCGCAATGCACTCACGAGCGCGAGAAAGTCCTAGCGAAAAGACGTGTGATCGATTCTCAAGGCAGGCAAATAATGAACACCACCAGTCACAAGACAGTCGTGCGAAGGCCGGTCGCAGATCAAGGCGGCGCCAAAGACTACGGATGTTCTATAATACAGAGCGGTCGCTCAACCAGTCTTGCATGGCGTATCCGGAGAACGTGCGTCTCAGCGACGACGACAGTGATAGAGACGCTATACCTCCGTCTAGTTTTATCACACTGCAACAGAATCACACATTTCGAAGAGGAGACTGTTAGGTGCGTACCAGACAGCTCAGAGTTCCAAGCGGTTTGATCAGAAGCCAGAACCGTCCAGCGACGGCAGACACATGCCGCCACTTGGTCTATTTGCGCACTTTGGTGAGCTTGTCCGATCGGATAGCAGAACGCTGTGGATACAAACGCTCCTCTATTAGGACAGATGGTCTGACTTTTTAATCAGTACCGTACCTGGACGGCAGCTGAATGCTACAGGCACGGTACACCTCTGCTCCAGTTGGATTTGACCAGAAGTGGATTCTCGTGGCACCAGCAGAGACCGCCAGTACCGTATTTGCCTCATGACCGAGCTCCAGACCGACAGCGACGCCTTCTTCATGCTCACGCAGGACGACCTGGCGGCGTTTCTGAGCGACACGAGTACGGCCAGCGACTCCAGTATGGACATGGTGGACTGGGCGTTCGAGCTCGTGTTGCCGCAGAGCTGTGGCGCACCAGCCAAGGCGACGCCCACCAGGGCACACCGAACGACGCGCATCCGGCAGCGTGAGCGGCTGCAGGTGGCCCGAGACGAGGTCTCGTCACTGCAGCAGCAACTCCAGATCATGCACGAGAACCACGAGCTGCGCGTGTCTTTGGACCGAGTGCTGAATCAATCCAGCAGCGGCAGGTACGAGAGAGCCAAGTTCCAGGCCTTGCGCGAACGCATTCATCGGGAACAGGCTGAAGAACGGAACGCTCGCTTGCGTCAGCGCGTGGAAGCGAACACAACGCTCCTAGAGCAAGTGAGCTCCTTGGTGTCTAAGCAGAGGGAGCTCACGCCCAAGGCGCTGAGTGTCCGTCCCAATTTCCACAGCCTGCGAGATGATGATTCGCTCGTGTTCCAGTCATTGCGAGCACGCCTCGATGCTCGCTACCATCAGTTCGATTCAATCCTGTCCCGGCTCGACACTACTTCGTCCGCATTGGGCGGCCGCAGAACCCAAGCGCCATGGTCGGTGTCGGCATCGGATCGTGGCATCAGCGTGGATTTCAGCGAGTCCTTTGCCATGCCATTCAGTTTGGAGCTGATCTTCGACATCCTGAGTCGCCACACCTCGCTCAGCGCGATTGAAGTCTGCGTAGACAATGTACGTTAAGGGAGCGCCCTTGGTCTTGCTTGAACAAGGCTCTAACTGCTTGGGCGTTTGTGTACGCAGTACGTGGACAATGTCTCGCAAACGCCGATGCCAAGTCACATGTATCCTCGTGATAAGCTCACGAGCGCAAGAGAATTCGAGCGAAAGATTATCCTTCGGCGCGTGGATGATGCTCGGGGAGCCATCTTGCTGTGGGAAGGATCGTCCTGCTGGCAGGCAAATGAAGACCACCAGTCGCAAGGCAGCGATTGCGTCGTGGTAAGGAATAGCGGGTGGGCGGTGCTCTCCCCCCTCGCAATCCGACGCGCCGAAGTTAGCATCGCGCACTACGGATGCTCCATGGAGATCTATTCGACCGACAACGCGCGACTCAAGACGTCGGATGTGCTGGTGAACTGCGTCGTGCGGTCCATGCGGTCACTCACTGAGTCTCGAAATGCGTACCTGGAAAACGTTATGTTGGATGCGTATCTGGAACATGCGCGGCGGCGTCCATGATTAACACCTTCGACACGCTAGCACGTATCCTACCGATCGCTTGAGACCAAGCGGAGACAGAGCTCCTAATATTTTCGTCTATAATAGTGTCTCGCTTGGATCGCACAATTAATTCCAGCTACTATTTCATTTCTTCCAGGATCTCACTCATGGCCAGAGGCTTGGACTAGGAAAGCGTGCGCTCAAAAATCCAGCTTTCAGCTACTATTAACTATATACGTGTGCAGACAATACAGTGACGACGTGGTGGCTAAATCACGATGCGATGCAAAGCTAAACTCCAGGCGAGCAGTCTGTAACTCGGCGTGGGATAGTGACAAAAGACGGCATGATATTGTCCTAGTCGTGACAACAGGCGGCGTGAATTAAAAAGGTAGAGGATCACGCAATCAAGTTGTCGAGTGATGGCACATACCAACATTCATACAGAGACACGTCGAGGGAGCACCCGCTTCGATTCCGGGTTCATAGGAACCAAGGCACTTGATGCAGAAGACGATCCCTACGCAAGGCAGGTCCCGAGTCAAAACGCATTGGTTTGATAGGGTTATGGGTACATCACACAAGCGATTTGATTGGGTATCATCTCATTTTCGATTTGCCATGTCACTCGTGTTCCTGGAAGACATGACGACGCTCCAGCCCATCGCCATCGCGGTGGAAGGCAGCAGAGCTACAGACCAGCGATCAATTGCGGTGAGACAACGCAGGACAGGCTGCTCCCGACGGCGCGATCGATTGCAGGAAGCTCGCGAAGAGGTCGCGTCTCTGCAGCGTCAGCTCGAGTTCATCCATGAGAACCACGAGCTGGTCGAGGCTCTCGACCGACTGACGGATCGTTCCAATAGCAGCGACCTCCAAAAGTGGAGGTTTCGCGCGATGCGCGAGCGCTCTCGGAAGCACGACGCGAAGCAGCGCAACGTTCTCTTGTGCCAGCGTCTGACTGCGAACGCGAAGATCCTGGTGGAAGTGAGTGACCTGGTCCACAAGCAGATGGCCAAGTCCGTGAGCTTTGATCGCCGGTTTGTGCGTCTCACCAACGACTCTGCGCTTGCCTTCGACGGCTTGCAAGCGCGGCTTAAAGCTCGAAGCAGCCAGCTGGATACGATCTTCCAGCAATGCGATTTAATTGAAGTAACGACTTGTGTGGCTCGAACCCCACGGGCTCTTTCTTCTTCGGACGGAGGAATCAGCGTGGCCATGAGCGAGGCGTTTGTTATTCCATTTCACTCGGCCGTCGTCAGCGACATCGCGAGTCGCGTCGCTCTGCAGTACGGACTCGAAGTGCTTGCGGATAATGTACGTTGGGCAGGAATGGTGAGAGCTTGAGAGGTACTGACTCTTGTGCGTTTAATGAACAGCACATGGACAAGATCGTGCAGGGCTCTGAGTCAAATCAACGGCAGCTTCGCGATCAGTTCTCGGGCGGAAGCGAATCGGACCGGCGGATGATCTTTCGGCGCATTGAAGATGCTCGTGGAACTGTCCTGTTGTGGGAAGGCTCGTCATACTGGCAGATTAGCGACTCGGAGATCAAGCATGAAGCGCACGATAGTGGATGGGCGTTGATCGCCCCCGCAGAGGCTGATGGAAATGATATCAGCATTGTTCACTACGGAGGCTCCATGCAGATCCAGGCGACCGATGCAGCGCGCCTCAAGGCCAATAGTGTGCTGGTGACAGGCATCGTTCGAGCCGTTCAGTCGCATTTAAAGTCCCGCATCTCGCACACGGAGAACGTGCTCATGGACTCCAACAAGCTCGTCGCAATGGTTCCGCGTTGAAGTTCGGTGCCGCCTGCGCTCGTGCACAACACCCACGCCGATGCCAAGTGCCTTGATGACTCGCCAGACAGCACTCTGCCGCATGGCCCCACCACCACTCTGCCGCAAGTCCGTTGTGACCAGAAAATCCCAGAAAGCCCTTTCACACCATGCAGACCATCGGCAATGCACAGACCGTGGCACACCCACGAAGTCGAGTTGTGGAAATTGGTATGGGTTCCAGAAGTAACAACAGAGCGCTGTATTGTGGTGGTAAACACGGGCTAGGGTTCCTCATATAAATGCGATGTGATTGGCTAACGCGCTGTGATTATGCCGCTGATATACTGAACATACCTGAAAGCCAAGGGGCCATCGCGACGGAGGCCACGCAGTCCAGTGCAGTGAGGCAACGAAGAATGAGCTGCAGTCAGCAACGCGATCGACTGCGCGACGAGGTCGCGTCGTTGCAGCGCCAGCTCCACATCTTGCACGAGAACCAGGAGCTGCGCGAGTCGCTGGACCGATTGTTGAGCAATTCTAGCAATGGCGACCTCCACAAGTGGAAGTTTCGCGCGATGCGCGAGCGCTTTAGGAAGCATGACGCGAAGCAGCGCAATGTTCTCTTGCGCCAGCGTCTGGCTGCGAATGCAAAGATCCTGGAGCAAGTGAGCGACCTGATCCAAAAGCCAATGGCCAAGTCTCTGAGCTCCAACCACCAGTTTGCACGACTCAACGATGACGGCGCGCTTGTCTTCTCCGCTCTGCGGGCGTGTCTTGATTCTCGGAGCAGTCAATTGCATACGATCATACCGCAATGCGACCCAACTCGTGGGATCGCACCAAGCACACGCGTGGCTCCAACTCCCTGGACCGCGACTGCTGTGGATCGTGGAGTCTGTGTGGCAATCAATGAGGTGTTCGCTGTTCCCTTTCATTCGACCGCCGTCTGCGACGTCCTGAGTCACCTCACACTGCTCCATGGGCTCCAAGTGCTGGCGGATAATGTAAGTTAGAGCCTGCGATGCTCCAAGAGAGATGACTGATCCTTTCGCTTGCCATTGCCAGCGTCTGGACAAGATCGCGCAGTTTGGTGAGCCAAATTGGAGGGGTTTTCACGACCAACTCTCCGGCTGGAGCGAATATGGTCGACGGCTCATCCTTCGGACCATTGAAGACGCTCGCGGAACGGTTTTGCTGTGGGAGGGATCTTCATACTGGCAAGCCAGCGAGATAGGAGCCAAACATGAAGTGCGTGACAGTGGATGGGTGTTGATCGCTCCCGCAGCAGACCACAGCAGCGCAGTCAGCACCGTTCGGTACGGAGGCCTCGTTCAGATCCGCGCAACCAATCAGTTACGCCTTAAAGCCAATGATCGGGAGGTAACTTGCATCGTTCGAGCTGTCCAGTCGAATGTGAAGTCCCGCAACTTGCAGTTGGAGAATGCGCTCATGGACACGCATCTCCAGAGGCAGAGCTTGCTGTGATGTCTAGAATCCAATTCAGAGCTTGGGTAATCGTATTAATTCTTGTGCCAATCTCATAGCTGCAGTGCTCGGATCTTGTACAGATTATCTTAGAAAGTACATCCAGCACGCATTCGTATGTCTGCTCCTCTACCAACATTCATGCCATTGGATTTTTCCAGAGGATCTGTTGGTCGATTCCAGCTATTCGCCATCTCTCCCGTCATGGCGCAGCTCCAGAGCGACCCCTTCTTGTTGGTGCAGGACACGCTCACGGCGTTTTTGAACGACATTAGCGTGCTCGAGTCCATGCCGCTGGAAGCGACAGAAGCCAGCGGAGCTTCGACCAACGTGGTGGGGACGAAGAAGCGCAGAAAGACCTGTGCCCGGCAACGCGACCGCTTGCAGGCAGTTCGAGACGAGGCCGCATCGCTCCAGCGCCAACTCGACATATTGCACGAAAATCACGAGCTGCGCGAGTCGCTGGACCGATTAGTTAGCAGTTCAAGCAATGACGGCATCGAACAGTGGAAGTTTCGCGCATCACGCGAGCAATCTCGTAGGCAGTATTCCAGCCAGCAAAACGAGCTTCTGCGCCATCGCGTGGCTGCGAATGCAAAGATCCTGAAGCGGATGGGCGCCCTCGTGAACAAGCTAGTACCCAAGACCGGAGGCAGCAAACGTCGTCGGTTCATGAGCCTCAGCGATGATGCTACGCTGGCCTTCTCTGCACTGCGAGCGCGCCTCGATGCGAGAACCGATCAACTGGATACGCTTGTACCGCCTTGCGATCTATCCAGTGCTGCCATCGCATCAAGGTCTCGTGTGAATCCAGGCTCGTGGGTAATGTCAACCACGTCGGATCGTGGGGTCAGCTTGGTTTTCAGTGACTTCTTCGCGACTCCATTTGATTCGACCCTCGTCTTCGACGTCGTGAACCGCTTCACGCTGCTCGATGGGGTAGAAGTGCATACGGAAAAGGTACGTTTGCAGCAGCTAGACTCTTGTGTAATGTAATATCTGACTCTTGCTCCCAGTATGTCGACAGGATCGCGCAGTGCTCCGAGCCAAATCGAATGCAACTTCGCGATCGGGTCTCAGGAGGAAGCGAATCCGGTCGATGCCTGATCTTTCGACGCATTAAGGATTCTCGTGGAACGATTCTGCTGTTTGAGGGATCGGCATACTGGCAGACCAGCGACGAACAGGAACAACAAGTTGCTATGCAGGATAGTGGATGGGCGTTCATCGCGGCCCAAAGCAACGAGGTGACCATCGTTCAATACGGAGGCTGCATGAAGATCCACGCGACTGATGAAGCAAGTATTGAGACCAATGATGCACTGGTATCTGGCATCGTTCGAGCCACAAAGTCCCGCAATTCGCAGCAGGAAAACGTGTTTATGGACTTGTTTCTCCAAGAAGCGCGGCGGCAGTAAATGGGATTCCATTTTGAATTTTCAGGTTGTTCACAAGTGGTGCCTTTTTCTATTGGTGACTCAGACGTCGTGACGTGGTGGTCCTTGCCAAAGCTGGCGACTTGATTAGGCGACTAGCTTCTGGTTAAGATAGCGCGACTGTGTGCTCCTTGAAGATTTGACGGGTGCTGGATTTTTTTGCTACTGGCCAAGTGGCGATTTTCTCATCACGTTATGACGACTGACTCTCTCAAGACGCCAGAAGCCATTCTTGAACGCCATGATCGTGCGCAATGCTCAAGACATGAGCTGTGCGCTCGCAGCCCCACGACAGGATGCGAGTGGATCTATGAGCAAACCGTCGACGGTGTCGAAGAAACATCTGCGCCGACGCGTGACTGATAATGCAAAGTTCCTAAAGCAAATCATCAGTTTGGTTCAAAAACAGGCGTCAAAGTCCCTGCGTCGACCGCAGATGTAGGAGCTTCCAAGATGGCGAATCACTTGTTTTCTCCGCTCTTCGGGCATGTCTCGATGCCCGAAGCAGTCGACTGGATTTGATCGAACCTTGTGCGATTGCATCAAACCCTCGTGGAGCTCAAGCTCCATGGACCATGTTTACCTCCGATCGTGGGGTCAATGTGACCTACAGTGAGTCTTTTGTCGTCCCATTTCAGTCGACTCCCGTAGTCGACGTCATACGCCGCTTCACACTGATCAATGGAGTTGAGGTCCAGGCGGATAATGTACGTTTAATGGGGGGAGCTGTGCTGGTCCAAAGTGCTAGTGATGTATCTGACTCTTGTTCTTTCGTGAACAGTATGTGGACAAAATTGTACAGTTCTCCGGGTCAAGCCGAAAGCCTCTTCGTGATCAAATCTCAGGCGGCCGGGAATCCGATCGACGACTGATCCTTCGGCGCGTTATTAGCGCAAGAGGAACAGCCCTGCTGTGGGACGGATCGTCATTCTGGCAAACGGATGGGTCCGAGTTAGAACACGATCGAACAGTTGAAGTGCGGGACAGTGAATGGGTGCTGATCGCCCCCGCTGCAACCCACAACAACGAAGCCTGTGTCGTCCAATGCAGAGGCTCCATTCAGATCCACCCGACTGACGAACCTGATCTCAAAACAACCGACGCACTGGTAGCTGGCATCGTGCGAACAATTGAGTCACACAGGAAGTCTCGTAATTTGCACATGGAAAACGTGCTCATGGACACGTATCTCCAGCAAGCGCGGCGTCGGTAATAATGAGGCAGAGCTTGCTCTGATGTCTAGAATTAAATTCAAGTCTTTCGTGAACTAGCAGCTTTGATTCATGTATGATCTACTGGTAATATCTGTACGCGAGATGATAAGCAAGATACATTCGAACTGCACTTGTGCGTTGAAGGATTTTCAATCGGATTGACAAGAAGCGAGGGAGATATTGCAAAGAGCTGAGCCAGTGTTTGCTCAGTGGTCGATGACGATACAAATTGGAGAAACAATCTCTACATTGCTACAGTTTTTGCATATATTTACATCTCACGTTCGCTCTTGGCAACACAATCTTTCTACGTCACGAAACAGAAAATTCAGTTGTGGAACATTCGCTTTCCGCTTGAGCTGCCTGCCACACAAGAGCCGTCGTCATTGGACTCAGGCATCCAGCGTCACCTTGATGCGACGGCCTTTGCGGAAGCTGGCGCGTCTGGGATAAGTTACGATGGGAGACGAAACTTCTGATGGCGGCGGGCTTGCTGGCTTGTCGACAGGAGGTATCACGCTAGAGATGCCGGCCATTGAAGTCGGTTTCCTGCGCTGGAAATTCACTCGCTTGGGTCTGACCACGTCGTAGTCTGGAATGTGAATCGTCTCGGCCACAATGGACGCCATCTGTGACCGAGCAGCAAGATCTAAAAGTGTCGAAGGCTGCTCTTGCTCAGGCTGTTTCTGTTGAGGCTGGTTGGGACATGAGCACTCGTCTTCTGGCTCCGGCTGAACTTCACATAAAGGCAGCTGCTGCTTGGGCGGCTCGTCCGTTGTGACGATACTGCTGTAGTGATCGTCCTTGAAAAGCAGGTTCAGTGTCCGATGCGGAGACAGAATCTGCTTCTTTGACCGTTTTTCTGAGATTGAAGACGCTGGTTCAATGCAAAGACGACGTGCTGGGCCCTGGAATCAAGCCAAATGAATGTCTTTGTCAGGGATTCGTTTGAGGATCCAGATGAGAAGAGGTGGATTCCGTACCTGATGCAGCACAATGCGCACGTTAAACATGGCAGCGACCGCGTAAAGCTCCGGGTTGCCGCCCCACTCGCCGTCCCGACTCATGCGCTTGCAATAAATGCTGATGGCTTCGTCTGCAGTCCGGCCACGGCTGCCAAGAAAAGGTAGGAACTGTGATCCTTCGCGCTTGATGTAGTCGACCACGCGCTAAACCCACAGGAATAGCTCAATGTCAGCACTAGGAGCTGGAGGGAGAGCCAAGCAGCCAGAGCCTTACCTGGCGGATATCACGGTGGAAGTCTTCGCTTTGATACAGCTGATCGCTGATGGCGCGGAACAAGCAGTTGCCATCGGGCTTGATGGACACGATGTGCCAGCCGATGCGTGTGAAATGGCGATTGACCTGGTGGTCGCTGGTCCATTTCGCTGCGCTATCGCGCCCCGTAACGTCACGAAGCAGGCGACGCAGATCGAGCGGTTGGTGATGGAGCCCCTCAGTTATCTCCTCACTGCCGCGTCCACTGCTGCTGCTAGATGTAGAGGCCGTGCGCGAAGAAGCCGCAGACGAGTCCGCGCTGGGCGTGGAGGCCATCAGGTGCTCGCTGGGCTGGCGCGTGGTCTGCGTGAAGTCGTACGAGTCGTCGCTGGAGGAGACGGGGCTCTTGCTGCCGTCGCGCAGCTTCTTGCTGCTGTTCTTGCGCGACGAGAAGGAGCTGGAAATGGAGCCGAGCCAGCGGAAGGCCGGCTGGTGGAACCTGCCGGTGGACTCGGGCGCCGCCGTCTTGGCCATCGTGCTCTGTCGCTATTCAAATGGATTGTGATGGGAGACCGTCGCCTGCTTCTCCAGTGGGAATCTGCCGGCCGAAACGTCGCATGGCGCGCGAACATTCATGGAAAGAAACGAGAGCCGTCCAGTGGGCGGGCGACAGGGCGAGCGGAGACTGTAGCCACTTGCCAAGATTTCAGCACAAGCTCTGATACAATAGCGATCTCGCCACGCTAACCACGGTCGCGAGGGAGACAAACAGTGAGAAAGGCAGTCAAATGAGCCAGAGTGATTGCGACACGTCAAACAGGCGACACGCCGCCGTGTCTTGGACCTGGAGACGTCGCGCACGCCAGGGTTAGTTGCGATACCTTGCGGCCCGTCCGTCCATCCGAACTCTTTTCGACGCCTGTTTGACTCGTTACTGCGTGGGGAATGCGCCAGGAAGAAGACAGAGACGACGAGAATGAAATGTAGCCATGTCGGTCTGATTAGGAGAATAAGCTAAAGGGTTCTCGGTCTCTACAGGGCCAGGTACAGCGCTGAGGCCATCAGCAGCGCAAGCGAGAGCTGTATCCGTGTGACGACACTGTCGCCTCCGCTCGTGGTCGAGCCGGCCGCAGTGCCACTAGAACTGGAGCTGGAGCTGTTGCTGTTGCCGAGCCACGTGTTGATGAACGAGCCGAGCTTGGTCTGGTTGCCCTGGGCCGGGTAGTCGGCAAAGTGGCTCAGAAGGAACGTGTTCTGCGTGCTGTCGACGAAGAACGACGACGCGCTCTTGCTGGCGGCCTCGTACGCCTGCACGATGTCCAGCATAGCCTTGTAGAAGTCCGTGGCCGTGAAGTCGAGCGTCGAGAACGGATAGATGTACACGCCATCGTAGGCGAGCTGGTACATGTTGCGCTGCGTTTCGTCCGCGATGCTGTCCACAAACAGCCAGCTAGCGAACGGGATGGACTGGATAAGCGGCAGCACGATGTCCTTGATCGTCAGAGAGGACTGGTCGTCGCATTCGCTGGAAACGGCCGTTGGGAACTTGAGGTCCACGTCGCACGAGCCGTAGTAGCTCAGCAGGCCGCCCACGGGGGTGTTGTTGGGCAGTACGCCCACGTAGCTGTCGGCCAGCACGCTGTACTTGATCGCGTTCTTCTCGGCATGCCACATGTCGGCCACGTACACGCTCACGATCTGCGAGGCCAGCGAGCCCGTGTTGGATCCAGCGACCACGATCTGCTCTGGGTTGGGGAAGTTGGCCAGCGCCCAGCTCAGCGCCGCGTTGGTGTTGTTGTAGCCGTTCATGTGCATCGAGATGTTCTGGTCCAGGCAATATGGGACCTCCGGATGGAAGAGGACTGTGTCGTTGGGCGGGTAGACGTTGTTGCCCACGTGCAGGTCACCCGTGCAGTAGGGAACGTGCACGATGTTCCAGTCGTTGAACACGTTGTCGCTGTCCGAGCGGTTGAGAATGCCCGTGCTCAGCGCCCTGGCGTTGGACGTCCAGTTCCAGTTGGCTGTGATCGAGCAGTCGAGAGCGAAGTTGCAGGTCCGACTGCCGGCAGTGGACTCCTCGTCGACGCCTTCGCGGGGGTTCAGGCACGCGTTGCCGCCCTGGAAGTAGATCAGCAGCTTCTTCTTGTCCAGCTTGGCGTTGGGGAAGACCTGGAAGAAGTAGGTTGAGTTGGTCGCAAAGTCCGTCTCGGAGGACGACCAGTCGTCGAAGGCGCAGCGCGTGTTGCCGCCTGGGTAGATCACCACGCTGCTGTCGAGCTGCGAGGGCGAGATCTTGTCCACGGCGCAGGACTCGGAGCTCGAGATGGAGCAGAACGAGTCGCCGTCGCGCACTTGGGCGCGGGAGATGCCGAGGCCCAGCGCCAGCAGCGAGAGCAGCGACCGAGAGAGCATGGAGCTTGAGTGAAGTGGAGTGGAGTGGCTCCTGGGATGGAGATAGGCAAGTGAGCTGGTGAGCTGCGCTGGGGGACCTCCAGTCTGAACCCAATTCAACTGGGATTGATTCATGGTCGAGCCCTCACCCAACAGTGTGTGGGCCAAAGCTGAAATGGCTCGGCTTTGGGCATTATTCTGTGCAGTTAGCCACTTTCGACACTTGAACCTCCAAATCAGTCGCTGCATAAAAGGACCCAGAGAATCTACTGAAAAATGGCTTTGGGTGGATGCGCGCCACCAAGTGCTGCGGAACATGCGCTGTCAAGTGGTTGCATGTTATAATACAGTATCCTGGCTCATCATGACAGTAATTGCCACGTCCAGTACAGTTAAACTGAGTGGGGTCAGTATTCACTGCATTGAACTATGGTGCGCAGGAGTTGCGCCAATGGAGAAGGTTGTGGCAGTGAATGCGAATGCCGAGCATTGCCCAGAGCGAGCTTGGCTCACAGGTATTACTTGGTGACGCACATTTACTGCAGCATACATATATTCTTGGGAAGAGCTCTCAACGCGATACACTGACGAGAACGTGATCAACTCGCGCATCGCGCGCGCTCTAAATACGCGTCCAAGAGCACATTTTCGAGGTATGCGTTCCGAGATCGGTCGAGCGATTGCAAGGAACGCACGACACAGTTTACAAGCATATCCGAGACCTTGAGTCTTGAGTCATCGACCGGATGCATCTGAACGGAGCAGCCATAATGCACGGCACTGACTTCGGCGCTCTCGGCTGCGACGGGAGCGATCAGCGCCCAGCCGCTGTTCCGCACAAGGACGCGCTCACTGTCTTGCGACTCGTTAGCCTGCCAGTAAGACGATCCTTCCCACAGAATGATGACTCCTCGAGCATTGACCACACGCCGTACGATCTGTTTTCGCTCGAATTCACTCGCGCTCACGCTTGCGACTGTATCACGAGGATACATGTGGCTGGCCACCGGCGTGTGCGTGATCTTGTCTACATACCCGAGCTAGACGCCAAACAAGTCAGATCCCAGTCTTCACTCCGAACCGAAGGCGCTCATTGTACGTACATTGTCTGCGAAGACTTGCGCGCCGAGCAAGGTGTGGCGACTCAGGGTGTCGAGGATCAACTCCAAACTGAACGGCATGGCGAAGGACTCACTGAAATCCATTCTGATGCCATGGCCCGAGGTCGAAACAGGCCATGGCGCTTGGGCCACGCGCCCTCTTAACGCGGACGAGGAGGGATCGAACCGGGCTACGATTGAGTCGAGCTGATAGCAGCGAGCATCGAGGCACGCTCGCAAAGACTGGAGAACGAATGTGTCATCCTCTCGGAGGCCGATAAAGTTGGGACTGGCGCTTAGTGCCTTGGGCGTGTTATCCAACTGGTTGTGGATCGTGGAGGCCACCTGCTCCAGAATCTCCGCGTTTGCAGTCACGCTCTGGCGCAAGCAATTGTTCCGCTCTCTTGTCTGCTCTAGACGAATGCGCTCGCGCAAGGCCCGGAACTTTGATCTCTGGTAGCTGCCGCCGCTTGATCGATTCATCATTCGGTCCAGAGACTCGCGCAGCTCGTGGTTCTCGTGCAAGATTTTGAGCTGGCGCTGTAATGACACGACCTCGTCTCGAGCCGTCTGCAGTTGCTGGCGGAATCGAACACGAGACGTTCGCCTCGTACTTGTGGGCTTCGTTTTAGCTGATGCTCCACAGCCCTGCGGTGACTCTGGTACCGTTCCGAACGCCCAATCGACCAAATCCAGGGCTTCGACTACGCTTGTGTCACTAGTCACGCTCGTGTCGCTCAGAAACGCCGCTAGATCGTCCTGCAGCAGCATGGAGAAGATGTCGGTGTCGATCTGGAGCTCGGCCATAGCGGGAGATTTGGGAACTACAGGTGCGCAGTCGTTGATCCGGCCACAAAATCCACATGCGGTCAAATCTTGCAGGAGGAGATTTGGCGTAATCACGTGGAAGAATATATATAAACACAAAGTATTTTATGGGGGATGTTTCCTCTTTAATTTCGATATGATTTGTATAAATATGCATGAAGTAACTCCTATCTACTGTCTGAAACCTCTCTTTGGCCGATGACCAGGTCGTCCTCTTTTTAAGTCGGCGTGCCTGTAAGAACCCGGAGTTTTGAGCGATTTTCTATGGTAATCCAAAATCAAAGTATTCCGGTTCTTACTAAATTAAAATAAAACAAGCACGATTATAAAAGATTTCTATTTCATAAGCCTACGTGAACCGGTCGTTTACTACTCGGTGTATATCCCAGAGTGCAAGTAGGCGCCAAAGAGGGCATACCCGCGACGTGTTCCCACTTGCCGCGCTGATAATGGTGATGAGCATCTTGAGTGTGCACCTGCAGAGGGAAACTGTCCAATAAACGTTCTTTAATCTGATATATAGTCAACTAAAAACATACGATTCGGTACATAAAATCTGCATTTTTATAGCGAATTTACTCGTTGCAGTGCTTACTTTTCCTGTGCGAGGATATTGCGACACAGATACACCAGTTGATAGCGACCTTATGCCAATATGCTTAGAATGTCTTAAAGTAGAGGTGTGTTAAATTTGAGGTCCATCTGAATGTGTCTTCATGACCCAAAGCTGACCTACACCATGGTGGAGCTGCGGGTTCTTATAGGCACGGCGTGTTAAAATATATCTAGGGATAGGTTAATAATTTTGCAGCTGCAACTGAATCGATGGGGCTCATGGAAGGGGAGCTGCATCCGATTTAATAAAGGACGTCTTGCATCTTCTCTCACTGCGTTGAGCAGTGGCAGAAGCCCTGCTTAGAGTGCAATGATAACGCTATTTACTCATGATCGCGTTTTACCTTATTTTATGTTTTCGCCATTTCCAAGATTTATTAATAAATCAGACCACACGATTAAAACCCATCCTCCTTGCATTCGCAGTTGACTTGAAGCCATGCGCAATGGGTGCCGCCCGACGAGGACGACGTAGACCCAGTAGCCGAGGAAGACGATGATCCAGAAGCCACGACCTCGTCGGAGGAGAAGAGAAGCGGGTAGATGTTGGCGCCGAACACATCGCTGAAATTGTTTTGGATGCGGCTCAATTATCAGAACGATCGCGCGATATTACAGTATTGAGTGCTGTATCTCAATGCGTGCACAGGATTTTCTTCTTCAGACACGATATCCATCCCAAAATGGGCAAAGTCCACCACTTGTTCCGCAGCACTTGGTGGCAAAGCTGGTCAAATATAGTGTGAACCACAATATTTTGGGCTGCTGACGCAGTTCTTATCAATGGAGCAGCGTAATCCTTCAAGGCATGGGCTATGCTTGTGTGGAGCTCAGCAAGTCGCCTGTGGCGTCTGGCCGTTCATTTCCTCGTTCTGAAGCGAACAAACCAATCGCGTCGCTCCCTTCCCATGGGAATCCTCTTCCCGCAGTCCCGCCCTCAATTGGGATCTGGAGCCCGATTGGCGAGATTGCTTCAGAAATGCGTCAGGCCAGGAAGTCAGCAACTCAGAGCCACACAGAGCCACACGGGTGCGTGGCGTCTCGCCCCATCTCAAGCCAAGGCCGCGTTCCCTTGAAGAAGGTGGTCTCCATCTGCAGTTCTTCATCGCTGGACTCATGTCGGCTATCATTGAGAGCATGCCATCGACCAAGTTCCTCTACATCGACAGTGTGGGCGACTACACGCAGCGCTACTACTACATGATGGCCAAGGAAGGCATCCTGGGCTACCCGTTCTCGGATATCATCTCTGCTTCGACCTTCTACGCACTCATGACGGCCATTCTGGACACGTACCAGGAGCTGAGCTCTCTGATCTCGGCGTTCTACATCGCGGGTACTCAGCACGTGTTCCTCAACAGCTACTTCCACTCGTACGCCTGCAATGACGACAGCAGCTCGCTATTAGGACCGTACATCACTGAATGGCTGAGCCAGGACGTCTCCTCTTCGTCTTCCACGAGTGGAAGTGGCGTCTTGGCTACTGTGAGTGCTGGTTCCATCTAGGTCGTCCAATCTATGCATCTCGTGAGTGTAGCCATCCTGCAACACTGAATTGTAGCCAATGTAGCCATGTTGAATTGGATTAAGTGAATAAGAAAGAACATGTCAAGCGGTCTCTACAGGGCCAAGTACGTCGTCATGGCCGCCAGTAATGCCAGAGAGATCTGCATGCGTAGACCTGCCGCTCCGCTCGTGGTGGATCCTGCCGCAGTGCCGCTTGAGCTGCCCGTGGTCGAGTCGTCCAGCGACGTGTTGGACACGAGCCACTCGTTGATGTACGGGCCGAGATACGTCTCATTGCCCAGCGCCGTATAGTTGTAGAAGTAGCTCATGAGGAACACGTGCTGCGTGCTGTCGACTAGGAACGTAGACACGCGGTCGCTCGCGACCTGGTACGCTTCCAGGATGTCCAGCACGTCGGCGTAGAAGTCGGAGGCCGAGATGAGGTCCGTGAACGGGTAGCCCAGCACGCCGTCCAGCGAGAGCTGGTAGAAGTAACGCTGCGTCTGGTCGGCAATACTGTTGACAAACAGCCAGTCGGCGTACGGGATCGTGTCGAACATGGAGATCATCATCTCCTTGATGGTCATGGAGGATTCGTCGCATTCGTTGGCCACAGTCGCCGGGAACTTGAGGTCCACGTCGCAGGCGCCGTAGTAGATCAGGATCTCACCGGCGGGCGTGTTGTTGGGCTGCACGCCCACGTAGCTGTCGGCGATCACGCCGTACTGGATCGAGTTCTTCTCGGCCTCCCACATGTCGGCCACGTACACGCTCACGATCTGCGAGGCCAGAGAACCAGCGCTGGAGCCGGCGACCACGAGCTGTTCTGGGTTGGGGAAGTTGGCCAGCGCCCAGCTCAGCGCCGAGTTGGTGTTGTTGTAGCCGTTCATGTACAGCGTCATGTTCTGGTCCAGACACTCGTCCTTGCCCAGCAGCTCGTCGATCCACGTGTCGTTGGGCGCGTAGACCTTGTTGCCCACGTGGAGGTCGCCCGTGCAGTAGGGAATGTGCACGATGTTCCAGTCGTTGAACATGTTGTCGCTGTCCGAGCGGTTGAGAATGCCACTGCTGAGCGCGCGCGCGTACGGCGTGAAGGTCTCGAAGGCGCACTGGAGGCCGAAGTTGCACGTGTTGTCGTCCAGACACGCGCCGCCGCCCTGGAAGTAGATCAGCAGCTTCTTCTTGTCCAGGTTCGTGGTCGGGAAGACCTGGAAGAAGTACGTGGCGTTGGTGTAGTAGTCCGTCTCGTTGGAAGACCAGGTGTCGAAGCCGCAGCGCGTGGTGCCGCCCGGGTAGATGACCACGCTGTTGTCCAGCGACGACGGCGAGATGTCCTCCACGGCGCAGGACTCGGAGCCTGAGATGGTGCAGAGCGAGTCGCCGTCGCGCACTTGGGCGGAGGCCAGGCCTGCGCCCAGCGCCAACAGCGAGAGAAGCGATCGAGAGATCATGATGGATGTCGCTCCTTGGACGGAGATCGCGCAGTGAAGTGACAGCCTTTGATGGAGGCTGTTAGACAGAGGTGGATGAGCCAATGAGTAGTCTTGAAGAAGGGAAAAGGAGACCTTGGAACTTCAAGGATGCGCATGTAAAGCTCAACTCTACGGGAGAGCCACGTCCAATTGGACAGACGAGAGGGAAGACAAAGCGGATCTCGTCTATGGAACCCGGAGCAAGTGGACGGATCAGACGCTCGCGCTCATGGGCCACCAAGAGGTTTCTTACGGTAACTGGGACTTGTGCGGATGGGGAGTCCCACTGTCGTCGCCATGCGTTGCCCAGTAGAGTCCATGACGTAAAACAGAGTGATGATGTGAACTTGGCTGCTTCTAATCTCGTTGGAGTCTAAACGATCGGCCAAGAGTGCGAGGAAAAGGTGCCGACCAGTCCAACTGAACGCAGGAGTGATGGGCTTGCCTTCAAAACCGAAGAGTGATATCTGAGCCCAGACAACAGAACACAGTATTTACGCCTTTGGATTCCATGACCAACACTCTCCACCTTGCTATGCTCTTGGTCCATGAGCAGCATCGCACCAGAAAGATACGAGTCTGTAATCGGCGCTTGCACTCGTAATCGTTTGGTTAAAGGATCCTAAACGCATGCTGTTTGCTTGAACTATGGCCATTTCTGTTAGCTGTGCCTTCGAGGGGCTGCTGGCAAGTTCAAGTTCACTCGGTGGTCTCTCGGAAGCAGAGCCCAAGGTGCCTAGTGCCCTTGCTCACGATTTCAATTCTTCACCTTGGAAGTGCGGGTCTTCCATTTTGTTTGACAATCAAGGCCTAGGGTTAGAAAAGCTTAACCACTGATAAGCTCATAAGTTAATTAACTGAAGAAGTGGCGGTTTCCCTATATCCACGATCGCTCTTTGATCGAGCTTTTTACTAGTATAACAGCGCCGTCACTGTGTGGCAATAGTATGCTAGTAGCGATCTTGGCGATAGGAGCCGGACTACGACGTCAATGCAGCAGCAGCAACTCGTCAGTAACTAATAGTTTCTTCGTTGTATTATTAGTCCATGCTAGTACATGCGCCATTCTGAAAAAAAAACTAGTATAAAACGAATAATAGGTGGGATGCAGCCAACAGAACAATTTCAATTCGTTATGGTGTCAATGCAACGCAGGCCAGTGATGGTATCGTTGTTCTAAGCAAGGTTGCCCACGCCGTAGTTGATGGTCGAGAGCGTAAGCACGGCAGGAGCCACGGGAGAGTAGTTCGACGTCATGCCAGTGATAGCCTTGACAGCAGCGGCGGCTGTGCTGGCGGCCTGGCTGGCAGCAGTGCCACTGACGCCCACGTTGGCGACGCAGCTGCGGCCCAAGTAGGTCGCGCAGAGCGAGTCCGTGGGGCTGGTGATGAACCAGACATTGCCCACGGTCTCCGCGTTGGAGAGCACCGGGTTGGGCGACGAGGAGAAGTAGTTGCCTTCCACCACGACGTTGGCGTAGCTCTCGACTTCAAAGTCGTACGTGGCCGTGTCGTACCAGTAGTTGTTCACGGCCCAGCCCACGATCTTCTCGGTGCTGTCGGACGAGCCGCCCCACTTGGGCGAACGGCCGGACGTGTGGTGGATGAAGTTCTTGATCATGTTGATGTACGTCTGCTGGCCCCAGAAGATGAACGTCCAGTAGTGACGACCATCGCACGTGGACGAGTAGGTCGTCTGGCCGTCGAACTCGGAGTTGCTGATGGTCAGGCTCTTGACGCCAGGCGCGTTGACCGTGACCATCTGACGGCCCACATCCGAGACCTTGATGTGGTCCAGCCAAATGTTGGACTGCACAGCGCTGCCGCCAATGTAGATGGCGTCGCCGCCCCAGATGTACTTGGGGTTGAGCTGCGTGATGTACACGTTCTGGATGATGACGTTGCTGCCCGTGATGGCGATTCCCTTACCGGAGAGGATGCCCTTGGTGCCGATGCCACGCAGCGTCTTGTTGGACGTCACGATGAGAGGGTTGCTGTACGCAGCCAGATCGTACGTGACCGTGGCGGTCGTGGTGCTGTCGCAGCCGCCAGTGTTAGCCATGCCGCCGCTCTGCAGAATGCAGTCCTGGCCCTGGAAGCCGTTGTTGAGCTTGATGCACGTGAGCATCTCCTGCGGGCGGCAGCCTATCTCGGTCTTGCTGCCTTCCGTGCCGGCGAAGTTGAAGCCCGTGGTAAGGACGATGACCTGGGGCGACGTGCTCTGGAGGTACGACTTGAGCTCGGCGATGCTGGTGGGGTACACAGCAGCAGTAGAGCCACCGCCCGTGGTGCCCTTGGCGATGCCGGGGGCCGTGCCGATGGTAAAGCTGACAGCGGAGGCCTGGGCCAGGCAGGCGACGAGGCCGACGATCATAGCGGAGAACTTCATGGCTTGGCTTGGGTTGAAGGAAGGGAAGGATGGATGTCTTGGAGGCGAAGCAATTGCAAGAATGAGATCACAGCTCTGGAGGCTGTTGTAGCGCTCTGGTGTCTCTCTCTCCTCCCTTGTATCCAACTTGGAATCATCTTTTAGCAGTCAGGATCGGCAGCAATACGAATCCGGTGAGAAAATTGGAGCAAATCGGGTTCAGAAAGCCAGACGCCACTTGGCGCCTATCTTTAGGGAAAGCATGACTGCTCTTTAGATTTCTATACGAGGCGGCCCTGCTCAGCGAATCTGTGGAGCCAAATGATGATGACTGCAGTGATCACAGTGATCACGGATAATCCAGTGGCAATTTATACCATGTGCGGCAGGTTGTGGCTTCGAGGCGGTCGATTGTCCATGTGTAACGATCACAGAAGCTCAACGGTGACTCGCAAATGCTGATAAAGCAAATGATTCGCCAAATCAACTGGATTGTCCTGCTTCGGAGAGCCATTTTGTAATTCCAAACCCTGCATGTCACAACCAAATCGTCAAAATCATTTGATACTCCACTCCACGCATCTTAAAGTGCGCACACACCACGTGAAAAATATTTAGGTCGACATACAAGCGTTAAAGTTACGACATTATTAAGTAAAGCTCAGAAGAGTCAGCTATCGCAGCACTCAGCAATCTCCCGCCTAATACTGGCGATGGTGGTGGTGCTTCTTGTGCGAGCTGTTTGGCTTGCAGCCGTACACACCGGTCTTCACGATGCCGCACGAAGCACCGTGTTCAAGGCCGGTCTGGGGGCCAGGGCAAGCGCCGTTCGAAATGTTGGCCACACATGCCTGGCCAGTGACACAGAAGACCCCCTCCACGCCTTCGACACTCATAGGGGACTGGTTGGGGCCATTGCAGGAGGTGGCAGCAGGAGCTGCCGTGGCAGGGGGAGCAGTGTTGGGCTTGCAGCCGTAGACTCCAGTCTTGACGATGCCACAGGAAGCGCCGTACTGGAGACCGTCCTGGGGTCCTGGGCAAGCTCCGTTGGCGATATTGGCCACACAAGCCTGACCAGTGACGCAGAACACGCCCTGGACTCCTTCGACGCTCATGGGTGACTGGCCTGCGCCAGAGCACACGTCCTTCCAGTAGGTCTTCTGACGCATGCTGGAACTGTCATCGGACGCGTCGCTGTCAGCTGAATCGTACGAGTCATAGCTGTCGCTAGACTCGTCCACACTGTCGGCACTGTCAACGGAGTCGTAGCTGTCCGATATGTCGTTGTTGTCGGTGACCTTGTACTGGTACGAGCGCATGCGGAGAGGCTCGGCGGTGGCAACGGAGCCAAGGGCCACAGCCACACAAGCGGCGAGGAGAACGATCTTCTTAATGAGCATCATGGTGTTTTGAACTGAGATGCGTTGCCGGAGCGAATTCGAAAATGAGCTGCTGGAGTAGGCTGGAGGGCTCTCGTGACAACGACCTCAGCTGCGCCACTCGTCCTCGCCTCTCTGTCCAAAGCTTTGGTTCTTATTCCTCAGAACACCGGTAGAGAGAGAGAGAGAGAGAGAGAGAGAGAGAGAGAGTATTTACACCTTGAAGTTGTTTGATACGCAATTTCTAGGGTTTCGAAAGTTCAAATACGATGATTTTCGGAGTTTAAAAAGCCAAGTTCATGCCTGCTTAGCACGACTTGTGGTTGCTGCCACTGCTTGTGGTAGTAGTGGCCGACGCCTGGCTAGTGCTCGTGCTGCTGCTTCCCGTAGTCTGGCTGGAGGCGCTGCTGCCTGTGGACGTGGACCCAGCAGAGACAGCGCTGCCCGTGGTCTGGCTAGAGGCCGTGCTAGAATAAGCGCTGCCCATGGCCTGGCTGGAGCTGCCGACGGAGGAGGTGCTGCCCGTGGATGAAGCGCTGCCGATCGCCGTGCTGCCGGAAGCAGAGCCGATTTCAGCGCTGCTGCCACTTCCGCTGGATGGCACAGTCACATTCACACTGGAAGAGGACGAGGACGACGAGGAGACGTCCTGGCCCAGCCATTCGATGATGTAAGGTCCCAACAGCGTGCTGTTGTCGTCATTGCTGACGTACGAGTAGAAGTTGCTGTTGAGGAACACGTGCTGAGTACCCGCGATGTAGAACGTCGAGATCAGAGAGCTCAGCTCCTGGTACGTGTCCAGAATGGCCGTCATGAGTGCGTAGAAGGTCGAAGCAGAGATGATATCCGAGAACGGGTAGCCCAGGATGCCGTCCTTGGCCAGCATGTAGTAGTAGCGCTGTGTGTAGTCGCCCACACTGTCGATGTAGAGGAACTTGGTCGATGGCAGGCTCTCAATGATAGCCGACATGAGGGTCACAGCCGTGAGCGACGACGTGGTGCAGATAGAAGCCACGCTTGAGGGCCACTTGAGGTCCACGCTGCATGCTCCGTAGTAGTCCATGATCGTGCCCAGCTGCGTGGTGTTAGGCTGGACACCAACGTAGCTATCGGCCAACACGCCGTACCAGATGCCGTTGCTCTCGACCTCCCACAGATTCGCCACGTACGATGTCAGCAGCTGAGCACCGAGCGAACCAGCGCTGTAGCCTCCGAGTACGATCTGGTCCGGGTCGGGGAAGTTCTTGACGGCCCATTCCAGCACGGTCTTAGTGTTGATGTAGCCGTTCTGGTGCAGCGACTGGTTCTGGCCCAGGCAGTAGTTCTCAGACTCCAGGGTAGCGAGATACGTGTCGATGGCCGTGTCTTCAGGCGCGTCGGTGCTGCTGCCCACGTGCAGATCGCCTGTGCAGTAAGGCAGATGCACGATGTTGAAGTCGTTGAACATGTTTTCACTGTCCGAGCGGTTGAGCAGACCGGTGCTCAGAGGCTTGGCGCTGGGTGTGAACGTCTCTTCCATGCATTGCAGAGCGAAGTTGCACGTGGACGCGTCAATGCAGGCGCCGCCGCCTTGGAACCACAGCAGCAGCTTCTTCTTGTCCAGGTCAGCGTTGGGGAAGACCTGGAAGAAGTACGTGCTGTTGGTCGAGTACGAAGTCTTGGTGGAAGACCAGTCGTCGAAGGCGCAGCGCGTCTCGCCGCCTGGGTAGATGACCACGCTGCTGTCGAGCTCCGAGGGCGAGATGTCCTCCACGGCGCACGCGTTCGAATCGGAGATGGCGCAGAGCGAGTCGCCCGTGCGAATCTGGGCGCGGGAGAGCTGCAAGCAGGCGCCGAGCGCCACGCAGGCGAGGAAGCGCTGGGTCTGGGTCCACGAGTGCATGATCTTCTTGCGTGCGATACCGATAAAGGTGGAATGGGAGGTCGATTGGACCGAAGGGCGGGGCGTCGAGTTGACGTAAATAGAGACGAGAGCGCAATCATTAGACTGGATTTGCTGGCTGACTGCAACTGGTATAGAGTAGCTTGATCGATCGTTTGTTCAAGGAGCCCGCCCGCCCCATCTCAAGGCGCCAAGGGCCAGCAGAGAAGTGTCAGGCGATAAGATGAGGAGCGCAAATAACTTAGATGGCATTTCTCTCACTCCTGACGCCAGCGTCTCCGATCCCAACGGAATGGAAGGAGCCTTCGTGTCTATTTGAGACCGCTTGTGGGGCCTTGGGATGCCGCTCATGGGGTTCTGAATCCTTCTTTGCAGAGCATTTGCAATCAGGAGAAGTGGAAGAGGAGGAAGATAGTCATGGAGCGTCATTAGCTAACGAAGGTGCGACGAAGCAGAGTGGTACACTGTACTATATACCGGTATTATTCAGTAGCAATGCCGGTACCGTGCGTGGTCAACAAGTACCGGTGCAATCGGTATTTTCACCGGTTTGTGATGCTGGAAGTTGGTGAAATCCTTCGTTTCGCTGTGACCGGCATCATGGCCGAGACGGAGGACGGCGAGGAGCTCTGGAGCCAGTACTTTGACGAGACGCAGACTCTGGAGATGCCCAATGGAGACGTGAGCGCTATGCTGTGTGTCTGCTGTGTGGTCTATCTATGGTGCTTACCATCAATCTGTGCGATCGCTAGCGCTTCCGGACGTATCGCGCTGGCTCCGTCGGCCCGCATGTCGTGCTGCTTCATGGCGGCGGCTACGCGTCCATGACGTGGTGTCTGGTGACGGTAGGAAGTGCTTTGTACGCTCAGTATCAGTGCGAATGGGCTGAGATCTTGTGTGTTCTGCAGGCCTTGCTCAAAGAATCGTTCATCGTGCACGCCTTTGACTTTCGCGGCCACGGTATGCTCCTCTCTATTGCTTGTTGACCATGCAGACACTCTCTCCTTAGCTGTGTATGACCGCTCTGTGTGTGCAGGACTCACGGCTACTGCGCAAGACGACGACTTGTCCATGGGCACGCTCGTACAGGACACCGTCGACGTGCTGGCGCGCATCATTCCGGAAGCGGTCGAGGGTGAAGACAAGCCGCAAACAGTGATCGTAGGCCACAGGTGCGTACGCTATCCGATTCTTCAGCCAAGTGGTAGACGTAGCTAATAGACAAGTAACGCAGTCTGGGCGGCGCCGTGGCGGTGCGCGTGTCTGCGACAGGCCTAGTGCCGTCGCTCGTGGGGACCATGGTCATCGACGTGGTCGAAGGCACGGCCATGGCTTCGCTCAAGCACATGCACGCCATACTGGCCAAGCGTCCCGCAGGCTTCCGCTCGTACAGAGACGCCATCCAGTGGAGTCTGCAGTCCGGCACCATCCGCAACTCGGACGCGGCGCAGGTCTCCATCCCGTCTCAGCTCGTGAGGACTGAGGAAGGATCTCTCGTCTGGCGAACGGATCTGAACAGCAGCGCCAAGTACTGGCGAGGTACGTTCAACAGCAACCAAGCTGTACTGTATAGCGTCTAGACTCAGTTGTGCCTGGTTGTTCTTGGTACAGACTGGTTCCTCGGTCTCTCGGAGCAATTCCTGGCGCTTCCAGTGGCCAAGATTCTCGTCCTGGCGGGTTCGTGATCTCATTCAGGCCTTGCCTCCTGATAAGCAGACGCGCTCATCACCTTTTGAACTCATTCCTGTAGGATCCGATCGCCTGGATACGTCTCTGGTGCGAGGCCAGATGATGGGCAAGTTCGAGCTGCGACTGCTGTACGGCTCGGGCCACGTGATCCAGGAAGACTGCCCGGACCAAGTGGCCACGGCCATCACTGAGTTCTGCAGTCGCTGTGCACGCACGATCAGTGGCGATATCTACGGAGGTGCGAATGGAGCCAGTCGCCAGCCTGGAGCCAACGATATCCTGGCCGCCAAGCTCGCCAAGGCGCGCGCCATGATGCCCCAGCGCCCGAAAGAGTAGCCATGAGAGAGAGAAGGAGTCTAATGTGCGTGTGCATTAAAGAAAACGATCGTAATGATCACTGAACGGGACGCTAAATGGCGAGAACGGAGAACGACGCGATGGATCGGGGCGTGAAATGGGACCGATTCGCGTGCACGTGGGAGGACGAGGCGACCGCGATCTCCTGCTTGTTCTCGATGCGGATCTCGTGGCTGTGGTCGGGCACGACGGCGTGGGCCTTGGGGTCCTTGGGCGCGAACCGCTGGTCGCCGTAGATGAAGACCGAGAGCACGACTAGCACGACGCCGGCGTAGAAGGACGCGGACGCCGTCTGGTCGAACATGTAGTTGGAGATCATGCAGCTGAAGATGAGCGAGAAGGACGTGCCGAAATTCTTGACCACGTTGTCCGAGAAGCGCACGACCGCCGCGATCGTGAGACCGCCGAAGGCCTGCAGCGAGATGACGACCCAGACCGTCGGGTGGAAGCCGTGGAGCAGGCCGTTGGCCCAGACTGAGTCCGCATTGCGCACGAGCTCCACGAGCGTGACGGCGATGGACACGGCCGAGAGCTGCAGGTTGCGAACCCAGAGCGGGTCCAGCGTGCGCTGCATGGTGGCGTTCGACTTGTGCGACTTCATCACGCGCTCGAAGTAGGCGGCGGCCAAGCCCGAGTTGATGGCCAGGCCCAAGACGATGCAGATGCCGAACACGCGCGTGGACTCGTGCGAATCGTCAGCAGCAGCAGCTGAGGACGACGGCAACCGCGAGTACGAGCACACGGCCACGCCGACCATGAGCGTGAGCATGGCGCACCACTGGACGAGACTGAAGCGCCGGTTGAGCAGCACGATCATGAACATGGCGGTCGTGATGATCTTGAGCTGGTACACGATCTGGTACGTGGCCACGTCCACGTAGTCGTACGCGAAGATGGCGCCGATGTTCTGCATGGCGTAGAGGAACGCGAGCACGACCATCTTCTTCAGGCCTTGCGTGTCTGCGAAGACCTCGAAGCGCAGCGAGCGCATCGTGGCTCCCGTGCTGCAGTTCTTCATCTGTCGACCATTGCGTTAGTCCATTGCGCACTGCCAAGCGATCACGACGCCACGCGACTCACCTTGAACACGATGCAGAGGCAGATAAGAAACTTGAACATCTCCACGAGCAGCACGGCCGTGGCCGGATTGTACTTGGGGCCGGCCACCAGCCGCGAGTACTTGGACACGATGCCCAGCGCCGTGTTCTGCAGCACGAGCATGACGAAGCTCAGGTGCTTGAGCGACGCCTTGGGGTTGCTGAGCGCCATCTCTCTCGTCCTGATCTGCTGCTTGGCACGGCAGGTTACGCAGTCTATGCCCTTTACGTGGCCGGCCGATCGCGCTAAGTACGAAAGCCCAAAAGACGGCGCGTTTTGTTGCCCTAGTCGCTAGAACTAGATGCGATTTGATTCGTTTGGAGAGGGAAATGGCCGCTGAGCCACATGTTTAGGTGGAAAGAGCCTGTTTGAGTCCCACTATAGTGATCTAGGTTCAGAGATCCGGCCACTTGACTTGGCCAAAGTATCGGACAGCTCAATCGGGTTTAGAACCAGAGTTTGGGAAAGATAGTGAGGCTAAAATGGGAATTTCGTGAAAGGGCATTTTCCTTCTTGCGATCGGATCCAAATCGCGACTCAGATCGGCATGGCGGCGGGCTTTGGCGAGGTCTTCTATGGCTTCTGCTGCTCTGTGGGCGTTCTCTATTGGACTCTGACTTGTGTGGTCTTGTGTGGTTGTAGCTGGTGCTGGTGGTGGGCGATAGCCACATCCCGCACCGCGCGGCGGAGATCCCGGAGAAGTTCCAGAAGATGCTGGTGCGTGAGCAGTCGATGCAGACTCTCATGACCAAGCACAGGCTGACCTTGTGAATGCGTGGCTTTGGTTGCAGGTGCCGAACAAGATCCAGCACATCCTGTGCACTGGGAACATGGTCACGAAGGAGCAGTACGAAGAGTTCCGCAATCTGGCTCCGAATGTGCACGTGGTCGCTGGTGACGCAGATCAAGTACGCCACCAGCACACTGGTTGGTGTCAATGGCTAATGAGCATTCTAACGACGTAGGAGACATCGTTTCCAGAGAAGAAGGTGGTGACTATCGGCCAATTCCGCATCGGCCTCTGTCACGGACATCAGATCGTGCCCTGGGACGACCAGTTCAGTCTTGCAGCCTTGCAGCGCAAGGCGAGTTGATGCGTCTCTCTATATCCCCCGTCACTACTGTATTGCTCATGAGATCCTTTGGTTGCGCAGATGAACGTGGACATTTTGATCACCGGCCATTCGCACCAGTAGGTCCCATCCAAGTGCCAACTATGCAGTTGCATTGAACTGACTTTGATCCGAAATGGCAGATACCACATTCGCACGGAGGGCGGCAAGTGGTTCGTGAACCCAGGGTCCATCACAGGCGCGTTCAGCGGCCAGACCAGCGACGTCATCCCGAGCTTCATCCTCATGGCCATCCAGGGCTCCAAGGTCGTGGCGTTCGTGTACGAGCTCAAGGGCGACAATGTCGTGGTGTCCAGAAGCGAGTTTACGAAAGAAAACTAATCATTTTATTTTGGTTCTGGAAAATCGCGTCGCTGTCTTTTTAAGGGATCAGACCTCGCTCTCGCTCACTGCTGGGCTCCTGCTTTCTGGTTCTTTCTCGTATGATCGCTAGCTTGAGGGGGCACGTCTAGGAGCTTCACGCGCAGCGAGAGCTTTGATATGGACAAGGGGGGATTATTCGCGCGCACCACTTCACGCATGCTGCGGACACAGTTGGGCATCATAATATCGACTATATACCTAGTGCACTGCAGCAGGGGCTATGCGTCACCGAGTTCTGCCTTCAATTCTTCAAAAAACACGTTCAGGTCCGTTACGGCTGGATTCGTGATCTTGGGCAACACCGAGACGTTGCAAGCCTCGTAACGTCTCCACATTTCAAATCCACGCAGCGTGTGCTCCATTTCCTTCAGCAAGTGCGTCCGCACGGCGGCCTCGCGACTGTCAGCACCATTGCTAGTGATGGGCGGTGTTGTTCCATTTTGCCGCGAATCGGGGGATCGGCCGGGTGTAAACAAGTCCGAGTACAATGAAAATAGCTTGAGGTGCTGTAGACGATAAATCGTGAGATGCACCACGGACGCCATCTTGTATCCAAGAGCTACGAGTCGTGTGTTACCAGCGCCTTGAAACATGCGGATCGTACTTTCGATCAAGGTTGACGTTTGCGATAGTGTACGCACACTGTATTCCCCATATGTACGAGCATGTGACTCGTCTTTGAGTTCCTTGTAAGCCTGCTTGACGTCCGCCAGCTTAAGAGCATGCTGAAAAAACTTGGCGCTTGAACGCAGATAACACTTTCCTTGAGCGATTTGCCCAGCTGCGCCTGGTTCGGCAGCCCCTCGGCGATTGCCTTCATGCTTTAAGGTTCGTGCCTCGTCGTTGAGCTGGCCAGCCTCAATTCGAAGTTTCGTCACATCCTGACCGGTGGTGACAGGAACAGTGAACGATCCGAGCTCCATAACCGGTTCCACTTTAATTGCTTCAGTTTTGATGACGCTGCGTTCCACTTTCACAGGCGCGTCTGTATTTGTTCCTGCGGTCTTCGTCTCGCGCTTTGGCGGTACCGGCTGGTGTTGTGGCTCTTTCTTGTCATCTTCACCAATGATTTTCTTTTGACAGCTCGAGCACAGAGCTGTTGCAGAGCCGTTCTTGCTGCTACCAGAGTCGGATTTCTTGGACGACTTCTTGGATGTACTGCCGTTGCTCTCGGGCACGGATGACGATTTCCCAGTATCCTCTGCAAGCGCGACGCGCGATTTCTTGTCTTTCTCCTTGGACGACTCATCATCTTTTCTTCGGCCCGTGTCCTCGGATTCTTTCACACGACTTGACTTGTGACGACTACTACTGGACGACTTGGAACCTTTGGACTCGGAGGATCGCTGTTCCTTTGTGCGGTGCTCTTTCTTGCTGACCTCTTTCTTCTCCGGACGCGACGCAGGCGGCTCCTTGGGCTTAGCACTATCTACACTTTTAGGAGGCTCGGTACGAGGCGAGGACTCTTTCCACGCCACACGTTCGACTGCCCCAGCACTCAACTTCCGTCGAAACTCGCGATGGGCGTCTTCGCTAAACACGACCGCGCTCTCGGCGCCATCCCGCACGCTTAATAAGCAGTCACGCACATAGGTCGACATTCGCTTGTAGTATCCCGAGTCGGGTCGATGCCGCTTGCGCGCGCGAACGCCAGCGATCGGGTACGGACTCGCATCACTGTGACTGCTGTTGGCCACTGGTGATCCCGGCGCTGCTGCTGCTGTCGTCGTCGCCACCGCTTTGGCCATGGTAACGTCTTCCTGACTGTTTTTATCTTCGTCTTCTTCATCGCTCGCGATCGAGAGCAGACTGTCGTCCGAGTCGCTGTTCTCGTCGTGGCTGCCATTGAAAAGCATGCGCGACTCCTTTCCACGCGACACAACCGCCGGAAAGCGCAGCTGCTTGCCTCGGCCGACGCTGGCCGGCAGGACTTCCACATTCTGCGGGGCTTCGCTGTCGTCTTCCACGCTGCGCGTATCCACGTCGTCATCGTCATCATCGTCGTCGTCATCGTCGTCATCTTCGGGCTCTTCAGACGAGTAGAGCATGCTGGCGTTTGAGGACGTGGGCGAGTTGGGCGTGTAAGTAGACTCGCCGTTCGCGTCGGGTGGGGTGCGGCCGTGCAGCGCGGCCTCCTTGCTCGAGACCGCGCGACTGGGCGCGTTCTTCTTGGACGAGACAAACTGCTTGCGCGCCATCGCTTCGAAGTGCTTACAAACCGAGTGCGGGGCGGAGGACCAATGGCTCCCCCCTGCGCGATCTCCGGTGCGCTGGACAGAGCGAGAAGCGCTCTATCAGATGGGGCCGTGGGGTCTCCAGTCGCGTCGGCGTGGACCGCGAGAGAGCGAGCGAGGCGAGACGCCCTGAGAGGATGGAGGGGCTTGAGGCTAATGCGCGCAAAGCCCACAGACGCACACTCGACACACAACACTCGGAGGTTTTCTTTTCCAGACAAAAAGAGGGGAGCGCCGTACCACTTGAAGCGGTACACTTGGCCACTTGGACACGAGGTGGTGGCCTGCGCCTTGCAGACGGAGCTGTAATGAGGAGATAGACAGTACCACTGGCTGAGTGTGTGAGTGGTCCACCTAATTCTACCGGTGAAAGTACTGGGCTTTCGCTGGTACCGGTATTTTTTTTGTGTATCAGGTCCGAATTCGCACTTAACCGAGTTCCAGTTGCTCAACTACATCCAATTGGATGGTGGATCCATGAGGGAGAGACGCTAGAGTGGCTCTCGTCTTTCGTCTTCTTCCGTGTATGAACTGTCGCGTTGTGACAGACGGGAGAGCAAGAGAGGCAGAGAGCGCATGATGACGGAGGCTTCGGGGTCCTCGTCTTCCAAGGGGACAAAGGCTGTGGCCATGGCCGATGCGCAGCTACTCGCGTCCGACAGCGAGTACTACTACGCGTCGTCTAGCGACGATCTGCTGCGCGCGTCATCCACGCCGACCGATGCGAGCTCAAGCCAGCGCGAGTATGGCACCTTCGACGTGTCTGTGATCGAGATGGATTCGACCAAGAGCGGGGATGAAGTGGACAATTCTCATCACCATGAAGACGACTGCTGCTGTGTGGTCTCGTGGTTCATCCGCCTGCCATTCCGACTGCTGACGTACAAGACGCTGGTCTTTCATATCTCCAGCCTCGTGTTTGCAGCCGCCATTGCCTTATGGTCGCTCGTCCTCGCAGTGGTTCGACTCGTAGTTGTGCGCAATCGAACACCGCCAGCCTTGTGGAAGCGGATCGAGTGCGGCTCATTGCGCATGGCGCTAGAAGCGGATTGCTGGCTCATGAACTGGATCAGTCCAAGCCATGAGCGGGTCATGGTCTACAAGCTGCTGCCAGCTGACGCACGCTTGCAGGGCCGCCTGCAGTGGTACTATGGAGGTCTAAAGCTCGTGGCCAGTGCCGCGCCCAGCCTTCTTTCGACTGCCATGTTCGCGTGGTCGCTAGCGCAGGTCTGTGGGCTCGTGGCTGGCCACCATGCGCACTCGGCCGTGTGGGTGGACGAGGACTACGACCTCGTGCTGCTGGCGGCCGTAGTGGTCGTGTACGTGGCTGCTGTGCTCATGCACATGCTGGCCTCGCTCTCGCGCCACGTGACCATCTACTTCTGCGCCGATTACCTCCTGTACGTGATGTGATTGAACATCAACGCCGTTTTTCAAGCTTTGCATATGTAATAAATGAATGAATTAGTACCAAAAAGATAGATTGGATCTGCTTGTCTCCATCACACTGAATCAATACCAGTAAATGCGAACCTATGTAGCACATCCGCATCAATCGACATGATGCGATAGAGTCTCTCACGAGGCCAACGAGCCTGATTTCTCCCTTCCCACGTGTTCATGTAACGGATTCGTCACGAAATTAAACCAAAAATTCAGAGCTCCGTTTTACTGCCGATTTAGCCAATCAGATTTAGCAAGGATCGCCCACACCCATCTCTGATTGGTGGAAATTTCCCCCAAACGCTACCGCCAAAACTGCGGGCAACGGTGGGCCATTGCTTTGGCTTATTCTGGGATTGCTCCTAGTTTGGCAGTTGGGTATTGTCCTAGTTTAGTGTGGCGCGTGGGGCAACTGCCTGCGGGGAGAGCTTTTGCTACGTGCGGCTCCAAAGAGAAACGAGCAGCTCGGCTCGCGAATCGATAGAGAAGGGAGGTTCTCTTGTCCATGCAGGCATGAAGCCCCATCAGAGCCCCCGAAGCAGCGCCCCCCACCAGCCGCGGCCCTTCGTGCCCGGCATGAGTTACTATCCACAGCAGCAGCAGCCCCCTGCGGGCAGTCTGCCGCGCGGCGCGCCGCACCATCTCGGTACGTCTCGAGAAAGGCTCCAGGCTCCGTAGCGCAGAGAGAACGAAGCAAGATAGAGAGGAAGGAGTATGCTGAACGGCTTTGTCTGATGAATGCTGTGTCTGCTGTAGAGTACAGACCGAAAGGACCTCCGCACCAGGACATGTCGGAGTCCGATGCACAGGTAACCAATGCTGTTGTGATGTTGTCGTATGAGACGTTTGCTTACGCTGCTCTGGTGGATGCGATAGCCTCCGCAGATGGCTCCGCCAGAGAATATGGAGATGCACAATCCGTACAAGCAGCAGGGAGGCTATCCTCATCAGCAGGTGCGTTGTTCGTGGGTTGATAACGATCTTTCATCGCGTCTTTTCTCCTCTGACTCTGTATCTTGTCTTCCAGCATTCGCGTCCGTACAATGGACCAGTGTTCATCCCACAGCACGGTTTGATGCCGCAGGGCGGAGCTCCGCAAGCGCCCAACCAGCACCAGATGCGAGGGCCACCCGCTCCGCAGCAGGGCCATATGCCGTACCAGCAGAACAGACCGAGAGGACCTCCGCGTGGCGCAGTCAACTACCCGCCGCGAGGCGGCATGGGAGGCCCGCGCGGCCAGCCGTACTACCCGCCAATGCAGCAGATGCCACCTTACATGATGGGCCAGCCTGCCATGGGTAACCCATACATGCCGTACATGCCCATGCAGCCTATGCCCATGGGCATGCCGCCTCCTGTGGCTCCGCACCACCACCACCAGCCACCGCCCAAGCGTGAAAAGAAGGCTCTTGTGATTATCGACCCCAAGACGGGCGAGCCTATTGATCTGCTGAAGCCGAAGGCCGACAGTAGCAGTAATGCAAGCACAACGACAGCCTCGGCGACGACCGTCGAAAGCAAGGACAATGGTGTCGTGAAGAGCACTACGACTACCACTACGACCACCACTACCACGAACGGCACAAAATCGTCAGTACCGAAGAAGGAAACCCCCGCTGCGGTTGCGCCAGAGCAGCCCAAGGCTCCAGAGAGTCCGAAGAAGAACATCAAGGTCAACGGAACGGCCAAGCCTCAATCGCCTATTAAGTCGCCCGTCAAGCAGAGCGCTCCTTCCAAGCAGCCTGTGAAGGAACTGTCAGTTGCAACTAAGTCGGTGACGACGACTGTTGAAAAGCAAGTGACTCCCGCTGTTGTCAAGGAAACCAAGCCGGTTCCGAAAAGCCCTGAGAAGACAGCTGCCAAGTCCACCATGACTACCAAGACTGTGGTCACGACTACGACTACCTCCTCAGCTGCTGCAAGCAAGCCTGTGGTTACTAAGGAAACCGTTGTAACCAAGACGTCTTCGCCAAAGAAGAAGGCGCCGACTGCTGTCCAGAAGGAGGCTACTCCGGTTGCTAGTCCCGTTGCTAGCAAGACTGAAAAGAAAATCGAGAGTCCTGTCAAGGTCGAAAAGGTCGAAAAGTTCGAGAAGTCTGAGAAGACTGAGAAGATTGAGAAGACTGAGAAGGTTGACAAGGTCGAAAAGCCTGCTGCGGAGAAACCATCGAAGCTGGAAAACCTCGAGAAGACCGTGGTTGTTCAGAAAACCGAAACTGTTTCGACTGAGAAGAAGTCTGGCAAGTTCACATACACCTACGAGGTGCTCGTGAGGTACGATTGTGTTAAGTTTGTTTTTTTGGTCGTTGGCGTCTGATTATGCTAAATCATTTGTGCCTGTAGTTTCCGCGATCAATTCCAGGAGTTGCCAGCCGAAGCAACCGGACCTGATTCCAAATGGCCGACTATGGAGTTCGTCAACGAAGGACCTGTCCGTGGTGGATCCCGAGGAGGACGTCACGGTGGTGGTGGCGCCGGTTGGGAGCGCGGTGACAAACAAAGTGGAGGCGGTGCCCCATTGTCGCGCCAGTCGTCCCGTGGCTCCTCTGGTGGCGGTAACCAGTGGGCGCGTTCGCAGGAACCTCCAAAGCGAGGCGGCCGTGGCGAGCGTGGCGGAAGAGGTGGTCGTGGTGGCCGTGGCCAGCCAGAGCCGATTTTCGATGGACCTGTCAAGCCGCTGGAACGAACTGACAACCGCTGGGTTCCTCAAAAGGCGACTTCCAATCTGGAGGTTGCCACCAAATCATTGCAGAGTATTATGAACAAGATGACGCGTGAGAAGTTCGACCGCTTGGCATCGCAGATCACGGCTATCAACATGGAAAGTCTGGAGATGCTGCAGTCTGTGATCAAGATTATTTTCGACAAGGCCGTGAACGAGCCTCATTTCTGCGATTTGTACGCCG
>JAADXR010000163.1:0-57306 GCA_023337935.1 Elongisporangium anandrum | reverse complement strand
TCCTCGAATACTGGCCGCCTGTTGTACAACTTCAGCCACATTCGCTCTGTCTTCAACATCGCAATCGATCACGATGACGATCGGAGCTGGGCGAGCGACCCCTAGCAGCTGCTCGATTCTGCGCTCAAGTCTATCACAATAGCTTGAAGGAAATGGCTTTATATAATTAAAAAGACGACAACCTGTTTCATCATGATAAATATTGATCATGCCACATTTGTCAACGAGAATTTTGTGTCATTCACCAACCAATGCAGAGCGCGTCTGCTTCAGAAGGCAAAGAGATCGGTTAAAGGGAGTTCATGATCGAAGCTACTCGCGACAAGAATCGTCCGTATTCATAATAACGTGTAGCCGTATATCATATCGATTGAAACAGACAGTGGAAACATTTGCAGCGTAGTTAAACCAAGAAGCAAGCAACTATTTCTTCAACCATGAAAACTTGAGTGTAAAATCCATGCCTACAAAGACACAACAGCAAATAAAGGTCAAATATTGATTGTAATGCACTAAGTAATTCATTATATTCACCGTACCAAAGTGAACAAGCGTTATGGGCATTACATAGGCAAATGCAGCTAAGAGGCGCCCCTGAAGCTCTGCGAATCGGTTCTTCATTGTAAATGCCAATAAGTGCAATAGTGAAAAATTGAATCTCCACCTCACAATAAAATGGAGAGCAACAAACGACAGGAACTCGAGGCACGAATAGATGAGGATATTTTCGACCATATTATCCCTTTGCACGGCTGGCAAGTTCTTTGTTTCTGGATAGTATGCAGCGCTCGGCAAGTAACAGAGAAGCTCTACGTACAGTGCATATGCCATTGGTATCATAACCTCGATGTATTCAACGAGTGCGTGATATTCGCACTGAAAAAGCACTTTCAGTGAACGATGAACGAATTTTTGTCGCATGACGGAACTAATTGTGTGATCAGGTGCCATGCCTGAGGATTGAATCTCGCCACACTTTGTGGTCTCTGATAGAACTGAAACTTCGTTTTCATTTACAGAAATCGGCATTGCACGAGTGGCAGCAACTCGGTTTGCGGCCATTGGTGCAATCTTAGGATACGAGGTCAAAGGCTTTAATAGAGGGTCCGACTAGTGTTGCTGTGGATGAAGCCGTTGAATAAGTTCAATTAACTCAAGGAGGTCGGCGCTGCCGGTGGAAAGGTTGAGCTCCAAGGGTGATCGCACCCGAATCACGGGTTCCCCTTCTCGAGTTGATAATACCCCAGGCTGTCGGCACGTTTGCATTACGACACGAAGCATTGATGCGTATCTGGAGTCTTGCAATACTCGCTCATTTTTCATCATTAGAAATCTCTGTAGTCTCGTGATGCATGCTGTAAAACGTCAGGGCCATCTTGATAATATCGATCGATATCAATACAACAAAAGTGATGCGTGATGAGCCGTTCTGAAGGCATTTGGCTACGTACAGCGCATTGAAGATCTCCACTGAAAAGACCACAATGCCAGCGATGTATTCCTCAATGTACGTTGTGGTCCGCGCGATGACTTGTTCAATGACAAATTTGAGCAGAGGAAGCACAAGAACAAACAGTGTTTGTTGATTCAAGAACAAACAGTGTTTGTTGATTTGCCGCCAATTGAAAGTAGATCGCAGAGAATGCCACGTACAATACGGCACAGGCACCTTGCGCATGAAGTACGTTAATTTGACGTTTGATGTCACGCACTAAGTTTGGGTTCTCTTGGAATCGCCGGCGCCCGATGACGAGGCGAGAGCTCAGCATAAAAACACGAAAAAGGGAGGACCGGCCAACATTGTTCCAAACGGAATTGGATATGCCCAGGTGCAAGAGACGCCCATCATAGTCAATACAAGCCCAATAGAGGTCAATAGTGCCATGCACATCACGTTGCTTGTAGACAATCCTAAAGCGGGTAATAACTCGTTGGTTTGCACAATGAAGCCCACAGCAAGCAAAAAGGCGAGTGTCAGTATTCGAGACCACGCGCCATAGTTGGCCTGCCAGCCTAGAGTTGGATCTTGCAGCGGGATCAGTTCAATGAGCACAACCAAAGCAAAAACTGGTAGCGGTAGTAGGAGACATATCACATCTGCACGGAATGTAGACGTATCGCGATTGAATTCTTCAAAGGCATGAAGTCGCTCGACCGAAAACGATCCCCGACGGCTGATCTTAAGGCGATTCCATGCAGCGCCGAGACGATGGCCAGCCGCACAGAAAATGGAGCAGATAGAATGATGAAGCTTACGCTCCAAGACCGCGTGCTGCTCACTTGCGATTCTCATTGCAGACAGAGAGGCCACAATCGCAATCACCAGCCGGACTGCTGCATGATTTCGAGGATCAAAAACAGTATCGGCTATAAAAAGATAATCCAACGGCTCTGGTTTCCATTTTAGGTGCACCGACTTGGAAGCGGAGCACAAGTGATACAACAAAGGCGGATCCATTTGATAGATTCATACATCCCAGATTAGCGCCGACACATAACAAAGGAGTATCCACATGCTCAGGTCTCCATCTTTGCAAATACGTCACGTTTATTGAATCCGCCAACTTGGCGGTTGTGTGTACACGATCTCAATCTCCTTTAAGTCTGCTGCCCTTGCATCTTGAAGGCTCCAGCGCCGTCGCATTCGAGCGCATATCAGTCCTACGATTGTAGCGATTGCGATTGTGATGAGAATTGGCTGGTACGCTTTCATCGGCTTGTTGGTCTTCGTCTATGGAAATCGGATTGTGGTCCGTCTGGGCATCTGGAGCTGTTTATCTGAGAAGACGGTTAAATCCGGAACATCGAGAAGAGATGCGTTCTTTTTGATGTGCCGCTGGATCTCCGTGAAAACGCTTTTACGGAGACTTTCAAGGCGGTCGCAGTAGAGACAGATAGGCTCTTGAAGCAAAGTTTTTCCATGCTTTAGAGCATACGAATCGGCTCGAAGCCCAAGGCTTTAATAAACCCACTTTTGAATGCAGAACGACTTCTTCACTGAGCGATCCTTTGTCCTTGTTGACTGGGCTCCGAGTACAGAGCTCGTTGTCGGGCTTTCGTTGGGATCCTTTCGTGTGAATCCATCTCAAAGAGCCCGATGCTCATATGTTCCGGATAACTCAGCCCATATTATACGTATACATAAGCATTTGTATACATGCACCACAGGTATACGTTGAAGCAGGCTTGGTATACATTGCTTGTTCAACTACCTTCGCAGCAGTTTGAGATTACAGCATCCCTTATGAACGTAGCGGGTCAAAGATTCGCTCTCACCATGCAATCAAATCTTCGTGATGGCGCATGTCTTTGCAGCCAGTTGATACAGCCTCTCCTCATGATACAGGACCAGAGAAAACAAGAAGCGTTCCCGCAGACACGCAACGCAGATGCGCTGCTGACGCAGTCCTCCCGAATGCCCTGGGCATAATTAAACAGCGACCGATACCTCTGCTCAAACAGCATGACCATGGACCCGAAGCTGCGGGACGATCTGATTGAGATTGGCGCGATCGTGCTGGGCATCATCCTGGTCCTGTACTTGAAGAAGCGCTGGCTGCAGAATCTGCAGCAGCGGTTGAGACAAAGAAGAGAACGAAGGCAAACAGTACAGCCAAACGACGTGGTGTACATCCAAGTGGTCGATGGCTTCGGAAACAGCCTGGCCACCTTTCAGTGGGGACGAGCTGGGGCTCCGTCTGGCCCCGACAGCGGCTTCACAGGCGATGATGGCGGCGATGGAGACGGCGACGGAGATGGCGGAGGCGATGGAGGCGGAGATTGCGGAGGCGATGGAGGCGGAGATGGCGGCGGTGACGGAGGAGGCGGAGATTGAGACTAGACCCAGTTGCGTAAAAACGACACGATAATCGGTAATACAGTGAAGCCGTTTGGCTGAATGAGTTATTTGAAGGCGAAGGGTGCGAGAGCTTCTTCGAATGATGTACCCACAAACGCCAGCCCGAACGAGATAAAGAAATCGCGCCAAGTTGCTCTGACTTGAATCACCATCACCTATTTAATCAGCTTCGTTGGGTCATTTGGAATCTCGCTGGATCCGTGGGAATTGACTATGGACGACTGGAGCGAAACGACAAGATCATGTTTTGGATCGGAATGGTGCCGACTGCAATAGCAATCTGCGCCTGCTTTTGCGAGAAACGACCAGAAGAAGACGAGACAGAAGCGAGCCCTGATCATTGTTGTGAAAGTGGCGAGCATGGACCTGATTCTGTCGCAGCAAGCTCGACAACTGCTCACCCATACGAATTGATCCAGTCAGCAGATGCGAGTCACTCCACAATAGTAGCATTTGTCAGCGCAGAGTATTCGGATTTGCACCAGCAAACTCCGATGACCACACAGAGGACCGTCGGTTCAAGAGGTCAAGCAGAAATCCTTGCAGAGCAAGAAAACCAGGATTCACGTCCAATTTGAGGAAAGAGGAATAGGAATGAAACTTCTGCGTCTATAAATGAGTACAATGCTAATCTTGGATAAAATTTCGTGTGTTGAGTCACGAGACCGACAGATCGAATCAGCATTAACTCCAAAATGCAAGTGTTTCCAACGGTGGCTGATAAAGATCGCGGCTCCGATGGCCATCGTGCTTCTTTCTTTACGGTGGCACGCAGACGATGCAAGCAAATGTGGAGTCGTGTGCATATCAGTCAACACGGTGCCTACTCAGTCGAGAGACTGGTAGCATTCAATGACTTCTGTCGGGAGGTGTCTTTCTTTCGCGTAGTGATCACTTGCTGTTTACTTCCACTGCCTACACTTGCTATCGCGGTATTAATTGAGCTGATACCGCTTCAGGACCCAAGCAGAGGTTGGAAGGACAACCATGGCGGTTGGATACGAGAAGTTGCTACGACTTTCTGTGTTGCTGCAGGTTTAATAGTTCAGACGAGCGAATTGCTATCATCTTCAGCGCTGAAGCCGATGCAAATACTTTGTTTAGCGCTATGTACTTCGATCGTGACAGTCTTTGTGCAAATGGTTCTCGCAGTCATTTGGATATATCCAGTACCGTTCGGCATCATTTTGGGTGGACCTCCATTTTCTATCTTTCTCGCGGCATTTTCATTTATCATAGCGCGTCCCAGCTTTCGAAATCCAAAACTCGTAAGTGATCTACGACAACAAATACTAGTGATTTGCATTCAAGCGTCTTTCGCCGTGGTTTATTGCGCCTTCTGTGCGGTATATTATCATCTTCCTTCATCAAAACAGCCCTTCTTCGTGTTTGGTCTGCCGATCCTCAAATTTATCATGCAGCATGCAGTAGCGCGAACGACAAGCCATATTGAAGAGTACATGCCTGGTATTACGGTGCTCTGTGTTCAGGTTTTCAACGCGCTTTACGTGGCCAAGTGCATGCAAAGTTCAGGATCTCGTCTGACCAATTGTGTCCTCATCATGATTGATGTCATTCAAGGCATCTGGTCTTTTTACCAAATGAGCAAAGTGGCAGATAAATTGCTTTGGATGATCGACTTCAAGAATACAAGTTTGCAGCAAGCTGTTCTAGAGGCGTGTCAGCAGCCTAATGTCTTGTCGACAATCAGCGAAGAGTGTGGTGGTATTCGTGTGCGATCCTCTTTGTGCCTTCAGCTTTCTGCGAGTGGTTCTGACTTCGTCAACCAACTCGAGAAACAACGACAAGGACCAAAACTAGTGCCAATATCGTTTTTACATCAAGTAAGCCGCAAAGATATAGCGTTAATTCCACAACAAAATTCAAAAAAAAATTGCGATCTCCCATCTCGGCGGCCAGAGCGACAAGTCGGTGAAAAACAAGCAGCAAATGCACGTCGTGTCTGGAAGAACCCCTTGGTCACCCCATCGCAGAAGCAAGAATTCGTGCATCAAGCCTTGAAATTGTTTTTTCAATGTGAATATCATGCGCTCGTGGAGTATGTCGAGTGTATAGTGCCTACGGTCTACACAATTTATGTTGCGATTCTCTGTCAACTTCCAAATGCAGAATACCAACCAGAGACCAGAAATTTGACCACAGAAAGGTTTTACACGATGACCACCAACGTGCTGATCTACGCCTCCTGGGAAATGCTATCACTCATTGCATTACACTGCGCTATTCGATGGCGATTTGGATTCTCGCTTTTGTATCTGTTGGCGTTTATTCTTCACAGCCGATTTACAGAGTTCCAAGGCCGCCTGCTGGCAATATTTGCCTACGTTTTCTCAGTCACGCTCGTCCACAATGGTAAGCATTTTCTCTAAGTGCGCCCTACCCAATTTGACCTTTGTTATCTGACTTCATGTTAGGTGTGGACTTTGCTCTTCATTTCAATTGGGGACGCTGAGAAATTTATGCCAAACCAAAAACCAAAACGATCGCATTTTCCCATTTATCCGAATCATCGATGTCTACACTAACATAGGATGAAATGAAGCAGAAAATAATTCCGGAAAAAGTTACGCTTATTTACTCGGGTCTTACGCAACAAACGGCGTGAAATGCCTGTCACCCCATTCAAGAAACATGCGCTCACCTCCAATGGATGGTGACATTCTGGGACAGGAAGTGGGCTGGGTCTCGTTGTTTTTTCCAAGACAGTCGTGAAAAAGACGCCAAACAACGTAATGAGTGGACGAGGAATGGGTGGAAAACAAGCAGGAAGAGGCCACCATCGCCGCCGATCTGAAAGTGAAGACAATCGCAGGCATGGTCATGAAAGTGGACGAGGCTCTGGACGGGGAAGAATTTCCAAGTCCAAGCTCAAATTGGATACCTCGGTCTCGGTGCCTGATGTCCTGCTTCAAGAACGGCCGTTTGGATATAGCGCCAAGCAGAAGTGTCGAGATATGAGCATCTTTGTGCAGGAAATCTTGAACGCAAGCCATACAGATGAAGTTGTCCTAAGCCTAGACAAAGAGGCCAATCTGAGCAAGATCGATCAGATCTTACAGCTCAAATGTGAAGTTGCCGGGATGCGTACGTTTGAGCTCGTCATGCTACCGTTTATGATGTTTCTCACGTCTGACAAGTTTAAGATGTCAACCCACGGCACCATAAAGAGGACTATCTACCGCCATGTTGTCAACGAGTGTTTGTTTCTCAAGCGACTTGTCAAGTGCTTCTCTCAGGAGAGGACGCTGCTTGAGGAAAAGGGATTGTTGAGCAAGAGTGTGTCGATCTGCGTTGATTTGATCCGCCAAGTCTGCACCAAGATCCCCAATGTCATTACTGAGGACCACTCGCTCTACCAGGTTGCCTGCAGTCTTCATAAGTCGATCGTTTCGGAGGAAATAGGCCAAGTATCGCCGCAGGCATTGCATTTGTTGGAGGAGACGCTCAATACTTGCGAAGAGTTTCTACCGCAACATGTCATTCAACCACGACACGGAATTGCAGCACCTGTGAACTTGTATCGCGTGCAACCGCAGGTAGCATATCGCGTGATGGCTCCTCGTACACTGCAACATCAAGAAGAAGATGATCATGGCCCGCGTCATGACAATGATGATGTACTCTATGACCGGATCAGTATCCTACCGACGCATTCAGAGATTTGCTGTCTTGAAGAGCCGAGGTTGCCATTGTATCCAAACTCAAACGCTCCACTGAACACGTTGTTTGGTTTCCATTTCCGCCTCGTGCGGGAGGATTTGCTAGCCCAGTTGCGAAGAGGCATCCAATGGTTCCTAGGTGGGGTTGGACTGGACCAATTTACCTATCAGAAACGCGTGCAGCCACCACGACATGAGAACATTCCCAATTTGCTGGTGTGCAACCGGGTGGAGTTGGTGAAACTCGCGTGTCATTGTCGCAAGGGTGTGTACTTCGTCATCAGTGCCGCACAGCCCTATGCCAACATGCGAAGTAGCAACCGCCAGTCGAGTGATCAAAACAAGGGCAATACAGAGGCAAAGGCATCCACGCTAAGGGAGTTTTGGAGTCGTAGTGATCGTTTGAGTGTCGGCTCCTTAGTGGCGCTTACGTTTGGTGTGAAGAAAAAATCTCCGCCTCTAGCGAAAGAGGAAGAGTCGTATCCGCGGAGCAAGAAATTGCGTGCTGCGAACGTATTTTATGGGACTGTGGCCGCAAAAAACGACCGGGAGCTGTCTGGGAACCCCAAGACAATCACGACGAACCTCAAGTTTTCAAGTAGAGACGCGCAGCAAGTATTTGGGCTGTTGCGGAGACAGCAACCGTACCAACAAGACGAGGACACGTTTCTCATTGAGGCTTCGGGTGTGTGCTTTCCTCCCACGAAGGCAATTTTGCAAACACTGCAAACCTACGACGTGCTGCAGCCACCTGAACTCCTCCAGCAACTTTTTACTGATGGAAGTGATGCCGTTTACACAACGCCACCCATGGAGGAAGCAGTTCAAGGAAGAAGAACAGCGCCTGCTGTCCGGACGTGGAACCTCCAGCATCTCGTCAAAGACGAATTCCAAGACAAAAGGAGCGTCGTGAACTTACGCAGCGTTCCTATCACGACCTTTGATTTCCTCTGCACGCGGCTCAACGCCTTGGAGCAACAAGGCTTGCTGAAACTGGATGGCTCACAGGTTGAGGCCTTTGCAGCTGCGATGACGCGCGCGTGCTGCCTTATCCAGGGACCTCCCGGCACGGGCATGAGTTATGTGGGTATCAAGATTGTGGAGACGTTTCTCAAGCAGCAAAGAAGTTCTTCTTCCTCCACGTGCCAGACACCAATCTTATGTGTGTGCTATACGAATCACGCCCTGGACCAGTTCTTGGAAGAGTTGGTTGCGAGTGGCGCATGTGACCTGAGCAACATTGTGCGCATTGGTGGGAACTCTAAGTCGGAGCTATAGCAGACGCAAAATCTGATGCACCTGAAGACTTGCAGTACCCTAGAGGAGCACCGTGCATTTGCGAGGTTGTATCGTCAGTGCAAAGAGCAGGAGGAAGAAATGTTTACAGCCTACAACGAGAAGAAGAGTACGCATGGCAGCTTTCTCTGGTGGCTGTCTAAGCATTACGAAAAGCAATATTAAGTCATTACAAAGGTTGACGGTAATGACAACAACAACGATGATAACGGATTTGAAACCCATGATAGCCGAGGCAAGACCCCCTTTGGAGCGATGGAATTCGTGGGTCAAGGGTAAAACATCCACAGTGTTGGGTGCTGCTGCTGGTACTAGAAAGCCAAACGCGATTTCTAGTGAAGCAGATCCGACGCCAGATCGGCCACTGGGCAAGAAAGATCTGTGGAGTTTGAGCAAGAAAAACCGCAAGATTTTGCAAGAGTTTTGGTTGGACCGTTGGATGACCCATTCAGAGCAGGTCATTACGCGTGAAATGCAGGCGTACGAAGCCCGAGTGGAGGAAATGCGTGAGATCAACCTTGGGCAGTCGCTACGGATCCTACACTCGTCCCAAATCGTGGGTATGACGACCACAGGCTGTGCCCAGAACCAAGAGTTGGTGCGCGCACTGTCTCCCAAGATTGTCATGTGCGAAGAGGCAGGTGAAGTTTTGGAGGCACACTTGCTGCCATGCATTACTCCAGGCATTCGACAATTGATTCAGATTGGAGACCATTTGCAGCTGCGTCCACTAGTGAATGAGTACAAGTTGTCAGCATCAGCGCGGCGTGGATATAATCTGGACGTTTTGCTCTTTGAACGGCTAGTGACCGACCGCCAGACATTCTATGGAAACAAGGTGGACGCCATGCGGAAGCGAGGCGTCCTTGTGACATTGCAAACGCAACGGCGAATGCGCCCTAAGATTGCCGACCTAGTGCGGTTCACACTGTATCCGACCTTGGAGGATTCGCCTGTTGTTCATGCGTATCCCCATTTAAAAGGATTTCGCGATAATGTGTGGTTTTTCGACCACGACAACATGGAAACTGCGGACGAAAGCTCCAAGAGCAACCAGTTTGAAGCGGAGCTAGTAGTGGAACTTGTGTCGTATGCTGTGAAACAGGGATACCCTGGGCCAGAAATTGCTGTTTTGACGCCCTATCTTGGCCAATTGCGGTTGATTCGACGGCTGCTTAGCTCCAAGAGCATGCGTGTTGAATTGGAGGAAAAGGATGCTGCAGAACTGGCCAGAATGGAAGATTGTGATGGCGTTAAGGAGGCAACGGATGATGGAAATACAGCGTCAAAGGAAGAAGAGTCAAAGAAAGAAGATGAAGAAGAGAAACAGGATGGCATCATGAGTATGGATCAGGTGGTGCGGCTCTCGACAGTCGATAATTTCCAAGGCAACGAGGCGACAGTCGTGTTCATTTCAACAGTGCGATGCAATGAAGAAGGCAACTCTGGATTCCTAAAGATTTCCAATCGCATGAATGTGATGCTCTCTCGTGCCAAACACGGCATGGTGGTCTTTGGATCGTCCCGAACAATGCGCAAAGAAGGCAAAGCGGAAATGTTTTTAAAGATTTTGGACTTGCTGGACGAGCGTCAGATGGTAGGCGATGCGGAACTCGTACTGACGTGCCAGAAACACAACTACAATACGACCATCAAGTGCGCTAAGGATGTACGCAACCTAACGCCCGACGGCGGCTGCATGGAAAAATGTCTTGCGCGCCTGGTGTGTGGCCATGCGTGCCCCAAGATGTGCCACGTGGATGACCCACAACATGAGTGGACCCAGTGCATGGAGCCATGTGACAAGCAGATTGGTTCGTGTGGCCACTTCTGCAGACGTCTTTGCTCGGAGAAATGCGTATGTGGCCACGAATACGCTGAGAATGAGCTGCCGTGTGGCAAAAAACTGACCAACATATCTTGCCTTAAGTGGCAGGAAGAATTGCTGCAAGAGTGTACTCGTCGAATTCAAGTGACAATGCCTGTTTGTGGCCACGTGTCCTTCTTGCCATGTACTCCCGCTCGTCTTGTGCAGGAGGTTGAGAGTGCTGGTTCGCTCGATGTTACGCTTGCCTACAAATGCAACCACAAATGTGGAGGAATACGTAGTGATTGTGGCCATGCGTGCTCCCGCAACTGTGGAGACTGTCTTCAAGCCACTGGTGGCCACTCGACTCAGGCGTTAATAGAAATTCTGAAGAGCTCGAAAAGGATCCATAAGGGCAAATGCACGCGAAGCTGTGACCGAGTCATGTCGTGTGGTCACTACTGTACAGCAGAGTGCCATCCAGCAGATAAATGTCCGCCGTGTCAGCAATCCTGCGCCAATTCGTGTAGTCACTCAACCTGTGAACAAACCTGCAGTGTGCCGTGTGCGTCATGCTCCGAGCCGTGTGAATGGCATTGTCCGCATATGAATAGCACGTGTCCGTTGCCCTGTGGAAGTCCATGCATTCGACTTCCTTGTGATAAGCGCTGCGACAAAATGTTGGCGGACTGCGGGCATCAGTGTCCAGGTGTGGAGAAGCGTGTCTCTCGAGCGAGTACTGTCGTGAATGTGGCAGTTCAGCGAGCCATTTCGAAGATGTTGTGGATTTGATCATGCAAGCCACTTTGGGGGAGCATGACCCGAATGAATCGCCTCTGATTTAGCTGGGTTGTGGCCATGCGCTCACTGTGGAGACGCTGGACGCAATGTTGGAGCTCTCCAAATTCTATACAAGCCAGTTGCAAGACGACGATGTAATTGTGTGGACGAGTGCCAAGCCACTGGAGTCAGACGCTGTTGGAGGAGACTGGGCCTCCAAGTTCAAATGCCCGCACTGCCGATTTCTTCTGGTGGGGGGCGTGAATCGCTATGGTCGTGTGCTCAAGTATGCGCAGGCAAGAAGTGCTGAGTTGAAGTTCTTGCTGCGTGTGATGGGATGGGTCCAAGACTCCCGTGGGGAACGTTCACTTGCACAGCAGGCTCTGGCATCTCAAGACGCAGGAAATGCAAGTGCTGGCGTGATGCTGAAGACTCGCAAAACGCTTCGTGAGCTTTACAAGGAGTGGAAGAAGCGTGCGTTGCAGAAAACGCCAACAGAAGTACTGATGACGAAGGAAATGAGTCGACTGCATCGCTTGCAACTGGAGGCCAAGACGCTCAACTTGGCTGCGTACCGTCAAGTGATTTTAAAGCAGTCTTTGATTCAAGTACGACTGGAGTTGATGCATACGTTCTCTCTGTGGATGCAAATCCTTGCTGCGGCCGGTGGTGAGGGGAATCTGACTGCAGGTAGGGGATAAGTTACGCCTGAAGCCGAATCTCTTGGGTCCATTCAGGCTGCGTATGCGGATGTGATGAGGTGGGAGAACAAACTGCTTGAGTTGTGTGATGAATCACTTTCCCAAGAGTCCAAGTGGGAAGCACTAGTAGCTGACATTCGACTGCGAAGCTTCTATTTGCTGGCTCTGTACAACCACCCACAACGGTGTGCATCGACTAACAATTCCTTTCAAGACACGATGGACAGCTTAAAGGAGGAGCTCCAGCGCAAGTTTTATTCGCTGAAGACCTCGAAAGACTGCCGTTCACACGATGTGGACGCACTGGAGCCACTCGTGACTCAATGTGTTCGCCCTGGAGTGTTTTACCAGCAAATGACGAGTGAAGAGAAGCGCAGTGTGCAGCAGGCCATGAACTTCACGGAGACACATACTGGGGAATTTGGTGGATATGGAGGTCACTGGTACCAGTGCCCCAATGGCCATCCGTATGTGATTGCTGATTGTGGGGGCGCCATGGAGCGAAGCACATGCCCTGAATGCCACGCCGTAATTGGCGGTGAGCGCCATCGTGTGGTGGACAGCAACACTGGGGCACACTCGTATTTTCAGTGAAATGGTATAATTGACTCGTATCAAGGTGAGGGAGCGAGCGTATCGGACACTAGGAAAAGAGACAGTCGTTTTTTTATTTATTGCGGTTCATTTAGGTCTAACTTGTAAATGGAATTCCCCACCCTGAATACAACTCATTGGATTCTTGGTTTGCTACTCTGCATGGTACGGTTCATCATACACCGCGTCAGATATGTATTGTACGCTATCAATTGCACATGTTCACTCTGTGCTGACTGGGATGGTGCGTTAAGAATCGGTCACATGATACGTGATACTTCCTCCAAGCAGAAAAGAAATCCCAGAGACTGTAAAGGTCCCAAGCGTTCTCAAGAACCCGGGCGACAATTCCAGGCCAAGCACCTGCAAGCGCTCATCATTGAACTCGAGTGAGTTCTTGATTTGAGTCAACACTCGTACAGATCGCTCTCTAGCTTTTTCACTCTCTGGATCATTTCATTCAAGCGCTTTGACTTCAAAGCACTTGCTGGAGATCAGAGCAAGGTGGCTATACTGGATTTTCCAAATGTTGTACAATGGGTAAAATATGATCAACATCACCAAGGCGCTTGCACACGAGCAAATCAGAAAAAGAAAGCCTGGGATTGGAGCTCTGCTGAGAGCGATGTACCAGCAAATCCAAACCAGCGACACCAAAAACTGAACGAGAGTGATAGTTATGTATGGCATAATAGTGATGACGTTGACGTTTGTGATTTCAATCAGTTGGGTGCGCAATTCGAACCACGTGAGACAGTTCTGCACGAGGCTAAAATCAATCGGTAAGTGAGCTTTATGATCTGAAACCCACACTCCGCCATCCTTACTGTTGAGTAAGCAGAAGGCCTCCCACACTTCCCACAAGGAATCGATGTTGACAAACTGCACCATCGAGCGACAAAGCATAACTATTATTGTAGTTAGGACGACGATAAGGCCAAAAGAATCTACCGATTCGTCAGATGAGCTGGCGTGCTGAAAATGGAGTAGACCAAGCATCGATTCAGGGTAATTTTGCTCTGGCCATAACTGAATTTCACTCACAGCTGTGCATGGCAACTCAGGGATCGACACAATCGCAGCCACAAAATCATGACTGGCCTGGAGTTGAAAGGTGAACGATTGGAATGTCGTGTTTATGAGCTTTGCATACCAGAGTTGTTCCAAAGAGGCTGAAAGCTCTACAATAGACATGGACGTACTGTTGGTGTAGTTAAAGCGCATAGAAAGGGTCGAAAGGCCTGCTGCATTGGTTGGTACAGGAAATACGTGTAAGCTCAAGTGCAATCGTGCAACCTCCGAATCGCTGCTAGTGAGACAAACTGGGACGATAGTCATGTCACTGATGGTATAATTAGTGAGTTGAGGAAGCTGAACGACGTTTTTAAGTGTGTTCACCAGCATATTTGAGCTGATTGAGATAATTCCAATGAATATTGTGGAACCAGCAACGAAAAGCATCATGCACAAAATTTCCCAAAGATAACGCCGTGATTCGATATCGACCAGGTGGAAAGACCTCGTCACATGGACTCGGCAATGGCGCTGAGTCATGATTTTTCCGCCGTCTCTGTCATCATTAGTTTGAATGGTGTGTGCGTTCCCCATTTTCGGTGGAGGGAACCAAAATACATCATTGAGTTGCCCTCGTTTGGTCCGGCACCGGTAGTCGCAAAAGTAGGAAAACTTTCTTTGGTCAAGAACATAAATCAAACAATGACTTAAGAAGCAAATTCCAATACCTACTTCACACACCAAATCCCAAAGCACATAGCCAATATAGTCACAAAATGATTCTGGTGAGGCTCTTCTCATGTGGACTTGCGCTTGAGTCGCCATCATCTGTATAAAGATCACTTCCCATGTGTAGATCCAGTACCACATCCATGCTGATCCGTTCACATGCGAATTTTTCGTAATCGCCCAAATCACGGCTGCGTTCCAAACCAAGCATATTCCAATATGCACAAAACGAAACTGCGCAAAATACTCGTCATATTGAATGCTTGGCCACAGAAGTCGATGCCACTTCGACATTTTTTTAGCGTTGCTGCCGCCGAACTCTCTTTTTCTTGTTATCTGGCGACCAACGCATCGATTAAGCCAATAATTGACTAGACCAAGAGGGTACAGCAGAATCATTCCCGCCACGAAGTTCAGATGGTCGAACTGTTTCAGAACAGCAACTTTCGCTTTTGTGGAATCCTTAGAAATTGGTCGGTGGTCACGATTACGATCGTCGGCTTCTTCAGATTCAACACACTCTTCAATACGGCGAAATTCATGCTCAACATATTTCCCCATGGTGCCTTCGTAGAAATACTTCAAGGCTTTCGTTGTGTCATCCACCGCATCGCCTTGTGCTGCTGCTTGAAAGCTTTTTTCCGTGATAGATTCATTTGTCATCACGGGGGCAGTGGTATCGCTCGATATGGTCGAGCAAATCTCTGTTGTGGTCACACTGTCTGTTGGCTGGGACAGATCACCACACAATGTTTCTTGAGTCACTTTTTTGAACGGGTACTTATCATAGCAACTGGTACAGAGATTGTGGAGGAATTTGTCCTTGTGACAAGAGATGCACTCGTACCGAGCTCCAACGATGGACGACAAGCCCTTTGTCACACAATCATCGCCATCACAGTAGTACCCAAGATGAATTGCTTCTTTCGAGTCGCTGTCAGCTTTTCCAGCCATGCGCAATGCTTCCGATTCCAGAGCTGAGTCTGGTTCACTTGCAGCACTTTGCTATTCGCGTTGGCGTTCATTCCGTTTGGATCAGGCAAGATTGGCGCGACGACGTGCGAGGTGTTGAGAGTGGTGGGACCAGACGGCGCAAGGACCATGTTTCAACAAGTAATCTCCCTCGATCAGTTGCTTCCAAGTCGAAAAGAAACGGACAAAAGGGGTTTCAGAGCCCTTGTTCCTGGTGAGGAATGAAGACGAAAAAAACATCCATAACGGAAGAGCTGGACCAAGACAATGTCGCCTCTTCACCCCTGGTATGAGCCATGATAGAATATTGAAGAATGGTAAATAACACAGTCACGATGGCCACTTGAACATGAGAACTTTCTGTTCTCTGTCAATCTAGAAGCCCGGTTTTAGCTACAGGTTGCGTAGGACAGTAGTAGAGTGAGATGGGCGAATCGGTTGAGCGTACTTCTCTATTTTGTTGCAGATTTGCGCCGTTATATATGGATCTAATACAGAGAGCGCAAACTTCTGTGGTCGATTCTATCTATATAATTCCATGTAGCGCCGAGAGATTTGAGAAATTGTTGGCAAACTTACGAATCTGACGCATAATACGAAAGTTTCCCTCCAAGCAGAAACGAAATTCCAGAGACAGCGACTGTCCCGAGGGTTCTCACGAACCCGGGCGATAATTCCAGGCCAAGAACTTGCAAGCGCTCATCGCTGAACTCGAGTGAGTTCCTAATTTGAATTAGCACCCGAGCCGTCTGTTCTCGATACTCTTTAGTCACTGGGTCATAGCATTGAGTAGCTTCGACGTCAAAGCACTTGCTGGTAATCAACGCAATGTGGCTATACTGGATTTTCCAGATGTTGTACAGCGGATACAATATGACCAGCATCAGTAGCGCGCTCGCACAAGCGCAGATCAGGAAAAAGAAGCCTGGAATTGGAGCCCTGCCAAGAACGATGTACCAGCAAATCCACACGAGTGACACCAAGAACTGAACCAGAGCAACAGTCACGTACGGAATAGTGGTGATAATGTTGACGTTCGTGATTTCAATCAGTTGGGATCGAAGCTCAAACCACGCGAGGCAATTTTCCACCAATCTGAAATCGATCGGTAAATGCGCTTTATGGTCTGGAACCCAAACTCCACCATTCTTACTGCTGAGTTCATTGAAGCCTTGCCACACATCCCACAACGCTTCAGTATTTAAGAACAAGACTAACAAGCGAACCGTCAGAACAACGATGATAAGCACGACAACGACGTGACCGAAAGTGTCCACGGGTTCATCCGATGGTCTTTCACGTTGAAAATGCTGCAAACCGAGCATCGATTCGGGATAACTTTGCTCTGGCCACAACTGAATCTCACTCACAGCTGAGCATGGTACATCCGGGATCGACACAATCGCAGCTACAAAATCATGATTGGGCTGTAGCTGGAAGGCAAACGACTGCGGAGTCGTGTTCACGAGACTTGCGTACCAAAGTTGCTCTAATGAGGACATGAGTGCGATGCTGAGAGTGCTGTTGGTATAATTAAAGCGCATGGAATATGTTGGCAGTCCTGAGACAACGGTTGGTACAGGAAGCAAATGCAAGCTCAAGTGCAATCGAGCGGCCTCCAAATCGCTGTTGGCGAGACAAACCGGGACGATAGTTGCGTCAGTGATGGTATAATTCGTGACGTGGGGTAGATGAATTACGTTTCCAAGTGTATTGACCACCAGTCTTGAATTGGACGAGACGATTGTGATAAACAAAGTCGAGCAAAGTACACAGCAAACTGTGGCCAAAAGCGGTCCATAGCCAGAATCAGAACTATAAACTTCGCGAAACGACCGCGTCATGTGCACTCGACAATAACGCTGAGTCATGCGGTTATTGCCATCTCGGTCATCTTTGCAGAGAAAGTTTGGTAAAGGGAACCAAAACACTGCATTGGCTTGGATTTGCTTGAGACGACACTGGTAGTCGCAAAAATGCGACACCTTTGCTCGGTCAAGTACATAAACAACGTAGTGGCCAATAAAGCTCAGACCAAGACCCACTTCAAACACCAAATCTCGAAATATATAGAAAATACTGTCCATGATGTCTTCAATCTTGTCCCGTCTGGCATGCAATTGCGCCTGGGTCGCTAATATTTGCACAAAAAGCACTTCCCAAGTAACGATCCAGTACCACATCCAAGCCGATCCGTTCACCTCCAAATTCTTTGTAATACCCCAAACCGAGGCCGCGTTCCAGATCAAGCAAATGCCAATGTGCACAAAACGAAATTGCGCAAAATACTCGCCATACTGAATGTATGGCCACATCAGTTCATACAGCCAAGCTTTCGCTTTAACGCTGCTGCCGCGTTGCATTTTTACCCAGCGACCAAAGTCATGATTGAAGAAATAACTGACGAGGCCAAGTGGGTAAAGCACAAGTATGCCCAGCACGAAGTTCAGGTGGTCGAACTGTCTCAAAAAGGCAACTTTGGCTTTAGTGGAATCCTTGGAAATCGGTCGGTGATTCCTTTTACGGTCTTCGGCTTCTTCAGTTGCAGCACAGTCTTTAACGCAGCGAAACTCGTGCTCAACGCATTTTCCCACGATGCCGTTGTTGACAGGTGCAGCCATGAAAGTAGTGAACTCTGAAGCCTCGGTCGGAGCTGCAGTTGTGCTCTCTGTAGGCTGGGACTGTTGACGCATTATTTCATCCTCACTCACGCTCTTGAACGGATACGTATCGTAGCAAGCACCACAGAGATTGTGGAGAAACTTGTCCTTGTGGCAAGACACGCACTCGTACCGAGCGCCAACGATAGACTCCAAGCCCTTCATCACGCAACCATCGCCATCGCAGTAGTACCCGAGATGCACTGCTTCCTCATTGGATTTCACATCCGAGTCTGCCGGAGGGGTTTCAACCGCAACACTTTTTCCATTCGCGTTGGCGTTTGTTCCGCTCGGATCAGGCAGCACTGGCGTGACGTGTGATACGTTGAGGGAACCAGGCGGCGCCGGAACCATGTTTCTTCTGTCACAGAATGGTCTTCTGAGCCCTTGAAAGGACAGAGAGAGAGCTCTCTCGAAAGAGAAACGGACATTAGGGAGTTTCAGGTCTCTCCTTTCTTCCGAAGTGCCATGAGCAAAAGCCAGCAGAAGGATCACGGTAATCAACCTGGTCTTCCGGCAGAAGAATACGACGGACGTCGATATCAGTGAAGAAACACTGCTGCATGTTTCAATAGTCCATTACGTACTTAGTATTCGTGGAAGGTCTCTACCGGGTGACTTCGCTTAAGTGCGTATCCTGCGGATCTTGAAGAAAACATGGCGTCAGTTCTGATAGCGGCGCATCATGGGGAGCGCACTGGAGGCCGCCCCGGAGCGCTCGGCGGCGGCGGACCGTCCGCTCAAGTGGCGCGTGGGCCTGCGTCTGACTCCACCCACGCGACGTGAGCTCAAGCTGGTGGTGGCGGAGACGCATCCGCTGGCCGCCACGCGGAGCAGCAAGAGCTCCGATGGCGCGGCGATCGCTGCTGCGATGGCGCAGAGCGCTCGTGAGCAGAGCGCTGTTGACAAGCTGGACTCGTTGATGGCCGCTGCAGTGGATGACTGTTCGATAGAGGAGCCTCAGAAGCTAACGCGCTCGTCATCCACCAACAAAGCCGAGCTGATCGTGCTCCAGGATGGCGATCTGGATCCGTTAGGCGTGCTGTCGTTGAGCGATGCCCAACAGAGACCTGGCAGCGACAGCGTGAAGAAGCCAGCAACAGTCGTGTCTGCTTCTGGTCAAGTGACAGTGACTGCGGCAAAGGCGTCTTCCATGGCTGAAATGATGCCACAGACTGTGAAGGACCGATGGACGGCGCACAAGGATCGCGTGTTGGCCAAATACGCCACACACACGTTCAAGATCAAAGCGGTTCGTTGCCTTCCACTGTGTCATCCTATTTGCTTGGAGACTGTACTGATCGTGACTCTATTGCGTTGCAGAGTATGCTTGAAATCCATGAACTTGAGCGTACGTAGCTCTTCTCTCCAAACCTCATGCTCATATCACTAATGAGCTCTCTTTCCAATTGATTCATATAGACGACCTTGCGTGGACGCCAAAGATCGAGTATCAGCGAGCCGACGATGACGCAGTCGCTCCCGAGGGGCTGCACGTGATCAAGAAAACGAGAGCGCGGCTGGAGCAGTTCGAGCGCAAGGCTAACGACAACGCGTCCGGCGGCAACAAGGGAGATCCGACACTAGAGCTTACTCAGAGCGAGTACATTGCGCGTATCCACAAGATGGAGAAAGAACTGATCGCAGCGTGGGACGACAATCGCAAGGTCGCTGCGCTGCGAATCGCGATCAAATGCGTCAAGCTGCTAGCAGATACCACGACCTGCCCGCAATTGTACCCGTGTGCCTACGTGCTGGTGACGGACGTGCTGGATTGCTTTGGCAAGCTGGTCTTTGAGCGCATCAAGACGCGTGCATCTGAAGACGAAAACGGACAGCCCCTGCCCAAGCATCTGTCCGATGGCTTCACCAGTGCAGATGTGAATATCCATGCAAAGGAAACCTGCCGCAACTGGTTTTACAAGACGGCCTGCATCCGCGAGCTGCTCCCGCGCATGTAGGTGGACGTGTATTCTTTCAATGTTGGCTTGTTGTTCTAACGTAAGGATGTTTTTCAGCTTTATCGAGATCGCGCTGCTCAAATGCTACCGGTTCCTCTGCGATAACGAGTACGAACAAATTGTAGCGCGGTTGTCCAACATGATCAAGTAAGTTTGCACCATCTTTCTGAACATCATTTGCAATTCTAACTCTGCGAATCATAGAGGCGTCGGTGAGCCCATGGTGGCGCTTTATTCTCGGTTGTACCTGGGTCTTGTCAGCTCCGAGTTGCTCGCTACTACGGAGCGCACAGCAGTCTTGAGTAGCCTCTATGACTACTTTTTTGCCTTCCAATCATTTCAGCTGAATACTATGGAGCGATGGCTTTCGCGGCAGAACATAACGCAAGCAGAGTACCTGTCCTTGCACTCACCAGCAGTCGAGTGGCTCATGAAGTGTGCAGTTCAGTCCAGTGATCCAAGTCGATTCGCGACACTTGTGGCGCATTATCAACAGTTTTCTGGCAATTCGATGGTGCTCAAGCATATTTGCGAGTCATTTGGGCCAGAGTTTTATGCCGCAGAGCCGCTCGAGATGTTCCATCTGATGCGAATGTCTTCTCCGTCACACATCACGAAATGCCACCTGTACAGTGTGCTGGCCGTACAGCTAAGTACTTCGCCTGTTCTTACGAGTTCCAACGCAGGGAAACTGCAATTTTTGAATGAAGCGTGGACCTCTATCACAGCTCAAGAAAATATTGCACAGTATATCGAATGCGCTGCTGCGTTCATGAAGCTTATTGTTGCTCATTTCTCGGTGGGTACTACGATTTGTTTTTTATTTGATTCTATCAAGCTGACAATTCTCGTATGTTTCTCTTATTTCAGCATCGTGAAGCTTTGATTCTGTTGAAGGACGTCGTACGTCACTTTAACTCGGCAACGCCGGAGGACCTCACGACCAACGTATATAATTTGCTGGGTGCTTTGATCGAAAATGTGGTCTATGGATCTCAACATCAATTTGAGTTCTTCACGAGGTTGATCCCTTCAGCTGAATTTCTTGTACGTGCCCTACGTTTTTTTTTGCCATTTTATTTGAATTGTCATCTAATCGTCACAAATTTGTTGCTGTAGACCCTGATGGGAATGTTTAAGCGCGATGCGAGCGTCAGCGTGGCCAAGAAAGTATTGCAAGCGTTTGTTGGAGCCGGCAAAAAGAGGAGCGCGAATGGACTGGACGCGAACCTGCGGCTTCATGTTGTGGGACCAGAAGCAGCTGTGGCTCACACATTATTTGTGATTTGCTGTCGTGTGCACGATGCCTTGGATTCATTGAGCACACCAACCGAACGTGCCGATGCGACGAAGGATATATGTGCTTTCATTGAACGGCTGGGTGTACATATAAGTTCCAATCAGCCTCCCCAGAAGCAATCAGTAATTTCCGGTGGATCTCTAGAGGAAGAACAAGAAGCTCTGTTGATGCTTTACATTGACTGTCGTAGTGCATTTTACAAGTTGGAGCCAGTTAAAGCTACTCTTTCGACATATGTGATGAAGCTGGCGATGCAAGTGCATCGACATGGGCTTCGAGGTTCAAACCCCAAAAAGTCCAAGAATCGACACAATTTCGTGAAATCGTGTCTTGCGTACGCGCACATTACGATTCCGTCGATCTCGGATCCTTGGCAAAAGCTAGATCTGATGACGCTGTGCGCAAATGTAGCACTTATCAACAACTGTCTGCCGCAAATGGATGCTTTTCTGAGAGCTGCTATTATGTTGATCCCTGAGCTGGATATCAATTCACTGGAATGCGAAGACGTGTTGTTCATTGATGATTCGAGCTCAAACGGAATGAGTTCGTCGCTACTCATGCTGCCACTGAATATTGATCCTCTATCACCACGTCGTTTAGCGAACTCAGACTTTGTTGGAGCGATCGGATCGCTCATGACTGTGCTCGTATACGCACCATGCCTGAACGATGACGACCCGTTCTACTTTGTCAACGCACTTCGCAAGGCTGTGCTGGAGCGCCTTCCCTGGTCTTCGCAGTCAATCCAGCGTCGTCGAATTGCGGCTGCAAGTGTCCGTGTTCGCATATTGATGTATTTCTTGCAGCTTTTTGGGCTCTGGGGTCAGCCGTCGCTCCCTCATCGACTTTCTGGTGTGGATTCCAATGATGTGTTATACGGCGGTAGCAGCGAATTCAATGAACAGGTGCAATTATCGTTCAGTCGCACAATTGAAGAGATTGTTCGAGAGATTGAAGCGCTTGGATCATCGGATAGTGATGATGCTGTGACCAGCATGTCACCGGCTGTGATTCCGGTAGATACTCTCATGGTTCAGATCGAGATGATGCTTGATTTCCTTAATCAGGTTGTGCCAGTTTTGGAAATGGAAGATGGCAACGCGGCATTTGATGGTGTGGACCATATCCTAAACCCTGAAGCGGGTGGCTCAACCGGAAGCCGACGACGCAAACGCACACGCAGTGGTGCCAATTTGGTGCGTAAATGCGTGCTCTTCACGCAGAAAAAAGCGCAAGAGCTGAATCAAGCCATGAAAGACCCACATGCAGCGGCAGCAATGAGACAAGCGCAATGGCTCCATGGATTCTACGAGACAACGCAACACTTTCTCGCTGATTTTATCCACATGATGCGTTTGAAGGCTGTTCCTATGATGGAGTCCAGCAAGCAAGCAGTTCAGGCACTGGATGATTGCGTTTGCACGAGCACGTGGACGCGGGACTAGGAGGTGACGGATTTTACACTCTGTAAGGAGATGCACGGTAATGTACTTAAATTTTTCTCACTAGATGTTATCCTCGAGTAGACGAGTGCGATCCTGTCGTTCGCTCCAATGCAAATATTGCCTTTCGTTCTTAAATTTTCTCACAGAGAAAGATCTCAAGGTCGTCCGTTATTACCACGCGCCGTCTAAGGCGGAGCGCTTAGAGGTTTCAACTTTCGAGGACAGAAGTTCAACAAGACGTCCGTTTCGAAACAACCGAGAATCTGAGCCTTCTTCCTTGGTTTCCTGAGGGGTTTCAAAGGGAGGTCTCTCTCAATCCATCCTTCTCGATTTTTCCGAGGGACTTCAACCAGAGCTCAGATTGTCTTTTCGAAGAGCTCATTCGCGCATTTGCCGACTCGCCACCACCACCACCAAGCACAAGCACAAAGCAAGCATGCCGGCCAAGGGAGGCGACAAGAAGGGAGCCAAGGGCGCGGACAAGAAGGCCGAGAAGGAAGCCCCCGTTGAGAACAAGAAGGGCGGCAAGAAGGGCGGCAAGAAGTAAACACCGCTCCCGTGACAAAGGAACGCCGAAATGCATCAACGAAGGGCCAAGTCCTGTGTCGCTTCTCCGCTCTCCCCAAGCGCGTTTTCGTGTATAAGAGACCGTGCGAGTGGATTAGTTCGTAGGTTCAACTTGATTTTATCGCAATGATCATTCAGACGTTCGCATTCACTCCATTTGCTTTGATTTCTTTCCCGTTTTGGTGATAATTTGCTGCTTCCTGAACGTCATGTGCCAGTATTTTGAGCTTGAATCCGCTAAAGATAGCACTTTCGCATGTCTGAACGCTTCAGCTGCCAAGCGTGTCATTGTTTGTCGATGTGGTCAGTGTCTCGTTCGAAAGTACCACAATGGCAGCACCAACAGCAAGTGCAGTTGACCCATTTCAGCTCAAATTGCACGAGATCGTGCCTGTCTCCCTCCCACGCCATGCCTTTCGCAGCTCAAGGCCAGGAACCAATCCGCAGACCCAGCACCAGCGGGATCCACTCAAACTTCCGGTGCACGGGTCTTTCTCAATCTCGCCAGCGGCGCTCTTTGGCACTCGCAGGGCCACCGCGCGGGAAGGGCCTGGTGGAACACGAAGCTTCAAGATGAGACAGACTCAAATCCCTTCACATGGCGGTCACGCTTCAAGCCCTCGTCATGCGCATGCACATCCACATGCGAGTTCAGATCCCATTGATTTCGACCCGTTCTCAGAGTCGTACTGCTGCAAGATTCTCTCGCAGCGGCCTGACCAGAACGCTGCGATTCGATCCGATCCAGAGCAACTGACCCATTTTCGCCATTGGTTCTGTACGCATTTTCCAAAGGTGGTCTCTTCATTTCGTGCCTTGAAGCTTCTTCCGGCTCGAGCAGTTCTGCAGCGACAGGCCAAGGAATCAAACGACGAAAGCGCCGACGATGACGAGGACGACTCCAGCGACGAAGACGAGGAAGACGACAACGATCAGTCGCCACAGTCAACTAGCGACCAAGATCACATGCGGCATCAAGCGCAAATCCAAGCTTGGACTTGGATTTTTCAACACGCCACGCTCATATCTGCGATACCTGGAGAGGAGGTCATCTCGCAGGATCGCACAGCCAGCGGCAACGTCTACTTCGTTATGAACGGCCGATGCGATCTCGTGTTTCACGCCAAGTTTATCGCGTTTATACTCGCAAAGCGCAAGGAAGTCCAGAGACAGCAACCACACTCTACCATCACGGCAGTGCGCAGCTTTGGAGCTCCATCGCGCACTGACGACTCCTTACAAGCGTCACGGCGAATCAGTTTGATGCATTTATCCGACCAGGCCGCGCAACGCGCCATGGGCGAGCAGATCCACCTGCGCACACTGTCGAGCGGTGATGCATTTGGTCTTGAGGCTGGTGCGTTCGAGTTCCCATGTCATCTAGTCTCTGCAATTTCGAACGGTGCATTCCATCGAACAGAGATCGGCATTACGACCCAGGGCTGCATGTACGTGTTGGTGCTACCCTTCAGTATCTGTGAGCGAATCCGAAATTGCATTGATAGCGCTATGGGGCCCATTACGGCACCAGCGCCCACTTCTCCACAAACCGGCGGAAGACGACGTCGCGCCGTAACGCTGGCCACGCCACGGACATTTCCATTCACGTTTGATCCGAGCGACGTGGAGTTTCTGAGGCAAACGTTCCTGTTTCAATCCATGAAGGAGAGCAATATGCAATTCCTGGCCTCGCAGCTTCAGCTGACGCGTATTCCCAAGCACGAGTATTTATTCACCACGGGTCAGAGTGTCGCTGTGTACTTGGTCAAGACAGGAGAGCTCAAAGTGTCGACACTTGAGCAAGTTCGCATTCCGAGTAAGAGCAACGACCACGGCTCTCAGACCAACGACTTGATGAAGAACACCAACTCGCACGCAGGAGAATCTAGTGCGTCGTACTCATCGTCGCTGACCACTCTGGAAACAAGGACTGTCGATCTGGAGATATTGCAGAAACACGACGCGATCGGACTCATGGAAGCCTGTTTGCTGCAGCCAACGTTCACGCACCACTGCATCGCGACTACCGATGACGTGCAGGTATACTCTTGCTCGGTCTTCGCACTGCTGTCCGTGCTCTCTCAAGAACGCACAGCGTCAACGCATGTATTGGAGAACCTCACGCGCCATTCCACTTGGTACAAACTGCGTCAGTTCACGGCGCTGAATCACCACAACACGCAGACCGAGTTCAAATTGTCGCTCTCAGCACAGAACAAGAGCCCCTTGCAGTGTTCACGTTGCGGCTGGACTGGCCATGGCTCCACGTCGTCCATTTGCGTGCGTGCCGAGTCGCTGAAGTCCACGATCCGGCACCAGGCCGCTCGGCCTCAACGGGTCAGTCGGAACGGGTCGGTCATTCATCCAGTAGGTACGAGAAGCTCGCGAACCCAGCGGCGCATTTCGTCGCTAACAACCGATCAAAGCCAATTGACCAGGTCATCCAGACAAGCGAGTATGGTCAGTACGGACGCTGGGAGCGTAAGCGAAGCTCCACAAGGACATCATCGGACTGGCGGCACGCTGTTCACGACCGCCTCGCTGCTGCTGCCATTCCTCTCCATGCATAACGAAGAGCAGAAGTTCCAGGACGATACAGAGACTCACAGCGATCTTGAGCGAGCACTCACCCGGCTTGAGGCAGCGCTGTCCAGCGTCCGCAACGAGCCAACCGCCGAGCCGAAGCGAGCCAGCACTGCGGCGGATTCTTCATCTCGAGCGTCGACCAGCGACCACAGCATCCGGCCAACGACAACGCCAGCGCCGACATCCTACGCCATTGGCGTGAGGCAGAAGGCCATGCAGGTCGTGGTGCACATGAGCACCGTCTCGTCTTCACGTCGCTCGCCGTCGCCTCCGCAATCTCCATCCAGACGTCGAGGAGCTCTCTTGGCTCCATCACCAGTGCGACAATTAACCAAATCCAATGTATTAGAATAGTGTAGCACACACTATCCCCCAAATAAGGTTTTATTGTTGGTATACCGCCAATCGCCCTTTCGGTTGAGTGAGGTTTTATTATATACTGGGCGGCAAGCGCGCCCATCGATCTCATCAAGCAGACCAAGCGCCATGAGCTTCACCTTCGGCGCACCGGCGGCCGGAGCTGCGGCGCCCGCCACCGGACCCTCGTTCGGCTTCGGTAGCGCCGCTCCGGCGGCGGCGGTTCCTACAGGCGGATTCTCGTTCGGTGGCGGTGCGGCCACGTCTGCGGCACCAGCCAGTACCGGACCAACATTTGGCTTTGGCGCAGCGGCGCCAGCGACTCCGGCCGCGACCAGTTCGGCGTTCTCGTTTGGTAGCAACACGGCAGCGGCTGCGGCACCAGCAGCTTCCTCCGGCTTCAGCTTTGGCGGCACATCGACCGCGACAACTGGAACTACGGGTGGCTTCGGATTTGGCACCGCGGCGACACCGGCAGCCTCGACTGGCCCAACGTTTGGATTTGGTGCAAGCTCATCGACTACCAAGCCGCCTCTTTTCGGTCAGAAGGCTGCGACCACGCCGTCAACAGGATTCGGCTTTAATACAACGGCTGCACCGGCGGCCGGTGGTGCTACCTCCGGATTTAACTTTGGAGCTCCCAAGCCAGCCGGTACGGGTTTTGGCACAGGCACCACGGGCTTTGGAGGGTTTGGAACCACTTCTACTACACCTGGTGCTACTGGATTCGGTTTTGGCGCGGCGGCTGCACCGGCAGCTGGTGCGACAGGCTTCGGTGCTGCTCCGGTGCCAGTGACGACTCCGGCACCGATCATTTGTGGTGCTGACGCATCTGTGGCCCAGCTGAATACCGTGAAATACGCCTACGAGGACCCGATGCAGTCACGATTCAAGTTCCTCATGTACAACACAGTGGACCCGTCGCAACGTCATTTGTACGTGCGCCCGCCCCACATCAGTGAGCGCCTGTGGAATCAGGCCGAGATGGACAATCCGGACCCGCTGAACTCGGTGCCAGTGCCCATCATGGGCTTCAAGGACCTGCTCAAGCGAATCAAGGTGCAGCAGGAATACGCCGACAAGTACAGCCAGTACACGACCGATCTGCGTCAACAGGTCAAGGAGATGGAAAAAGCCAGTCGCGCGACGGAAGAAAAGATCGAGAAATGCCGACATGAGCATGTGCAGCTCTTCCACGCTCTTGTCAAGGTGAATGACCTTTGGATTCCATATCACGTGCGGCTTTTGATGCGAAATACTAATGCAAATACTCTTGATCGCTGTGTAGATCATGAAGGATATTGAGTTCCTGCAGCAACTTGGCAAGCCGCTCCAGCGTGATGAGATCAATCTGGCGTACGTTTGGAATCAGTACCTTTTAATGCTGGCTGATCACTGACCCCTCTTTCGCCTTGATCTGTTCACAGAATGGCATTAAAGAAGCTCCAGGTCCTTCTGGATGCTCCAGGTCAGTACAAGGCTCGTCTAAATGACGCCGTGGCGCTCCAGCGCATCCAGGATTCGGCTCCGGCGCCGCCAGCGAATCAATTGAGCCCGAATGATCTTGAGCGTCTCTACCAGGTACGCTTGAGCTCCCATCTCAGTCCTCGACTGTTCACGTGTACGTCAGCGACTCACGAGTGGTGCCGTTTCTATGTTGCTTGGCAATTGCAGTTCCTGGACAAACAGCGCCAGGGCCTGGAGCAGTTGACCAGCATGCTCAACGACGACCTCGCGGATATTAAACTTATGAAGGAAACATGGCGACGATAGGCTGATAGTTTGGCATCTCCAGTTGAATGAGCGATCCACCACTGCTCGCTAAGTCGCATAGATACTCATTATACTCTGCCATGCGCTTCTCTCCCAATCTTTCATGCATGTTCTTCTGCGTTCTCTCTCTGTTGTGGGTCTCTACTATCTTATTGAGCAGCCCATTAGGCCGTACCAATGCGCAAGAAGCGTCCATACGTAGCTCCTCGCGATGGAGAGAAGTATCAATGTAGAAGCAGAGAGAGCAAGAATGCAGTCAGATAGGCCGAGTGAGTACCCACGCATAAGCTTTTTCTTTCATTCTTTTTTCGTAGTCTCTTCATTTTCGTTCACACAATTGGTGGTACTCTGTCAGTCCTCGGTCTCGCCAAGAGGCTTCGGAATGGGCACGGGAAAATAAGAGAAGCGCTCTAGTGGTGGGTGGGGTCCACGGGGCCGTAGGTCTCGATCACGATCGGGGCTTCTTCGAACTGGTGAAGAGGAGGGGGCGACTCCAGGGTCCACTCGAGCGAGCCGAAGGTCTCCGGGATCACCACTTCGTCGTCGTTCGACGCCGGCGAGGCGGCCGACGAGAAGCGCGCGACAGCCGGGCGGGCGGCCACGGGCGTACGGGCTGCAAGCATACGAGCGTCAGCCATGAGATCTATCTACAGCAGGGAGAGGCTGGTGCATACCGGTCTTAAGCGCACGGAGCGACTGGCGGATGAGGCTCATGATCGTTCTGTTGATTCCGAGGGGAGTTTGGTCTGAGGCCTCTTCGGGTGGTGGGCCCGCTGCCGTGAACACAAAGACATGGCCTTGGGCGGTCCTTATCCGACAACCATAATGAACACATGGCTTGCAAATGGGGTGGTAACGGATAGGACAACCTTTATTTGGCAACCAAGTAAGTGAGTCCTGACATTCATTCTCGAGGAGGTACCAGTATCGTACCGGTATTACTAGGTACACGAAGTATGTGTTTATAGAGTGAGCGCGTGCCTGGTGATAAGCGGAATGGATTGCGGAGGGTATTGAATTTGGAGGTATCGTGGCTTGTGGTGGGGGGAGCGTGTTCATTCCCATCGGCCCCCGACAAGAAGCGCAAGAGAAGAATGACTGAAGCCAAGGCCGTGCGATGGCACCGACTGCCCTTCGGGCAATTCGTCGCTCGTGAAGCGAAGCGCCCGATGTTCCAGCCCTTCCTCATTGGCGCTGCGTAAGTTCCCTTCTCTCTACGGCTTGCGCTCTATTGATCCTGGACACGAGGAGCTCATTTGGATTCTATTGCCTGTTTTACAGCGTCTCGTTCGTTGTGTGCGGCATCCTCCCCGCCCGCGGCGCCAGCCAGGAAGACAAGGAAAAGAGCAAGTACTGGCAGCGCCTGAACGGCAAGATCGACCACAGCGCCCACTAAGCAGTGCGTCCATCCTTGCAATCACGTGCCACCACAGCGAAGCTCTTCTTTTCCGTCACCCCCTCGTCTGTCTACGTCGTTTGGAGGACCTCTACTTCTTTTAGCGACGTAAGCTGACGGTGGGGCAGCAGGAGAGAGAGCTCGTTCTTTTCATTGCCGAGTAGTCGAAGGGAAGCGATCCGTTTAGCTTGTCCATCTCCAGCGATTCGTTGCTGCTACTTCAGGATTTTCAAGATAATAATTTGCAGCAAATGCGACTTTGAACTGTCTTGAATGGTCCTCATGGGAATGTTTTGCTTCGTCCATTTTGCTTTAGCATGCTGTCGCGTTGCTACAAGACAGAGATTCAGTCAAACAACGCAGTTTAACAAGCGCCATCAAGTGGTTTCTCACGAGCTCATCTATTTAGCTAGCGCTCCATATATATCAATACATCTCGAGGTGTCCAAGCGCGGTGCTAAGAGAGTCGTATGATCTTCGCGAAACTACGCTGAGCCGCCCTCTTCCGGTGTCGTTGTTTAACTTTCTCGGTGCCCATGCTCCCATTCATCTTCCGCTCAAAAAAGCAGAGCCATTCTTGCCGCAGCAGGAGAGAACGAACAAGGCAGCCAGCCATGAGAGTGGAAGAGATTGAGAACCCCTTCGTTTCTATCAAGGGCTCGTTCAAAACCCTCTATGCCTTGGACTGTTGCGCATGCTCACGCGCAATCAGCACCAGCAGGATCACGAGCAGAATCGCGAGCGTGCTGATAATAAAGATCAACCAGAAGTTCCACCGTGTCGAGTCGGCCTCGGTCATCTCTTCGCGGTATTTCTGGGCCCAGTTCGGGATGATCATCAGATCCGGTCGCAGCTTGTAGAGCTCTTCTTTCTCCTTGGGCGTCAATCGACGCATGACGCCCGTCACGAGTTTCTTTCGCTTCTTCTTGCTCTGCGGCGTTAATCGGCCGTCGTTCTTGTAGTTCAGGATTGTGTGCGCACCATTGCCGTTCACCATGAGCGACTCGGTCTCGGCGCCCTTGGCTTCGTCGCTGTTGAACGGGTCATCGTAGAACTCTTCGTCGTGGTCCAGCACTTCCTCATGCCACTGGATTCGCTTCTTGGGCTTCTTGGCGCGCGACAGCGGCTTGTCCGACTCGATCGCCGCGTACGCCGAGATGCGCTTCAGTGCTGGGCGGATGCTCGGGTGTTTGAAGTGCTTACCGTCGCCCTTGGACGCGTCAGGCGAGATCTGCAGTCCATCGCCATCGGTGTCCAGGTCCTCGAGTTTACCAGAAGGCGACGAGCCAGACAGCAGATCGTACTCTGTATCACCGCCAGGCTTGATCATGTGCTTCACACGCGAGAACGAGTTGATAAAAGCACTTCCGATGATGCCAATCGCCTCGCCGGGGCTCAGTTTGCTCGAAGACGCTGCCGCAGCGGCGTTAGCTGGACCAGCGATGGCCTTGTCCAGCACCGCCATCTCCTTCAGCTCCAGCTCGAGCGATTTCGCACGCCGATGCGCGACCTCAATCGAATGGCGCGAGACCTCCGGCGAGAACAGCGACGTGTCGACGTAGTCGCGCTCTGAGATGTCGTCGTCGTCGTCTTCGTCCACGTCTTCGCCGAAATGCACGCTGGGCTTGATGGCTCCAGGGGCCCGCAGCGGCGGCAGCGTGTGCTTGGACTGGCCATTCCCAAACGAAGACTTCTGGTCGACCACCACGACGATCGGGTCGCTGTTGCGCTTCTCGTCGTCGTCTTCGTCTTCGTCGTCGGTCTCGGGGATCGGACTCGGCTCGTCGGCGCGATGGCGATCAAGCTTGACCGAATTGGTGAACTGCGCCTCCATGTGGTCCATGGCCGAGGACGACACGTACACCGCGCTGTTGCCGTTCCCGTTGATCGAGGACGCGTCGTCGTCCAGAGACACGGTCTCCATGAACATGTCCGGCGACGTGGTCATGCGTGTGTAGCTCTTGGCTGGATTTCGCCAATCAAACGAGCGGAGGGATCTTCTTCAGTCGACAGACAGATGCGGCCGACTAGCAGAGCAGGAGGATGCGGATGCAGCTGCGCTCGTGGTGCTGCAGCAGACGCAGGACGCAAGCAGACGAAGGCAATTGACGCTTGAGCTTACGCACGTGGGCTTGGACGTTGGTTTGGCCAAGACCCGCTCTCTCCCTCTCTCGGTCATGAGGGGGCCGAAAAATTCCGTAATTTATCGTACCGTATCCCTGTGAAAGCAAATACATAGGGGTTTTAGTAAATTACGGAAACTGTAAAATACTCGCAAGGCTGGAATTTTCAAGAGAATCCAACGAGAGACTGGGGTACACTGTATGATGCTGAGGTCTGTTGATGGCTCGATTCTCTCTCGGCGTTTGCAGGGCGGAACGAAAAGAACGTCAATCATGGGATTGTGCAGTAACGGGGGTTCTTTTCCGAATCATGTCCCGTAAAATATGCGTTTGCTTCGTAAACTAACCGCCAGAAGATGATGGCCGGGGCACCTGCGTAGAGTACAGTGGCCAGCGCATCATGACGTGGCGTATGTTGCACGTCCAAGCCGAGATATCTGCTCCAGCATCGGGTGTATTGCGATTGTTTGGACTCTTTAGCATACAGTACTCTCATTGTGTTGAAGCAATTGGAGTTGAAGCTTATTCCCATCGTGCTTGAAAATCTTGTTCAAGCCCAGGACATAAATAGAGAGAAGATAAAGCAAGATCCATCGAGGCAACTATTGCACAGGAGCACATAGTGCACTGGACCTTTGACTGCATGCTCCATGCTAATGGATTGGGAGCATGGCGGGTGTTCAGAATGGTGAGCTGCCCAATTCTCGCCATCAACTTGCAGCGCGTCAACGTGCATGGGTACAAAAAAACTGATTACGCTCGTCTTGGGTTTTTATCCCAGTCTCTGTATAATCCGCTTTTCAGCAGGTTTATGGGTATTATTGCTATTCAATTTGCTCGCTGGCTTCTCTTGCTATTCAGTCGCTCACGTGGCCCCGCATTTCAAAAACAGCAGCACAATGTATGACTCGATGCTTGGCTGGAGCTCTTGGCTACGCTTTCTGCCGCCATCCAGAGCAACAAGGGGATCTCACGTGCTCTGTGCTTGTGCATGTGACTGCTGCTGTAGGTCTGGCAAGGTTACGTTCAAGGTTACGCTCACGTCCGACCCGAAGCTTCCCTTCCGAGTGTGCGTCTCATTGTGAATGACGTGGCAGAGAACAAGAGCTCATGACGAATATTTGCTGCTGTGTTTCTACAGGGTGAATGTCCCGGAGCAGGCTCCGTTCACGGCCGTGCTCAAGTACGTCGCGGAAGAGGTAATTAGCTGTCTCTGTCTCTATAGTTCATCCTGCAGAGAGCTCTTTGACCAAGTCTTCTCTGTAGTTCCATGTGCCTGCGGCTACGAGCGCCATCATCACAAACGGTGAGATGCCATCCTGTTCCTCCTATTCCTAAGAGCACATGAGCTGATAGTGTTGTGCTTTGAATAGACGGCATCGGCATCAACCCCTCGCAGAGCGCTGGCAATGTGTTCCTGAAGCACGGCTCGGAGCTGCGTCTGATCCCTCGCGATCGTGTCGGCGGCTGCATGTAAACGCCGCCAAGCGCTGTTCGTTCTTCTCTCATCCTGACGTAAGGACCATAATCGCATGTGTTTGATTGCCTTTTGTCGCTCTTCCTCCATCCTTCTCATGCAAAGAACGATCACGCAACCACAAGACAATTACGAAGAGGAACGAAGCGACTGCGCTGCGCATTGAACCAACGGAATCGCCCACTCGTCTATTTTGCTTTCTGCATGGAGCTGGCGTCTAGTGAATCTGCCTACAGGCCCTTGTTGTAGTACACGTGCGTGGGCTGTTCGTGCTGCGCAAAGGTGCGCTGCTTGAGCACCTGCTGCAGCTCAGGCTCGAGCGCGTCGACAGCCAGCGAGCTCTTCTGGGGGAACAGCGCACAGCAGAGCGGCGTGGAGAAGCTCAGGCAGAAGCCCGTAAGCAGCACCGTGATGGGCGCCGTGAGCAGCGGGTACTTGCGCAGCAGCGAGCCCTTCTCGAGCTGGTTCATGAGCACGGGCGGAATGAACATGGCGGGTGCGGCCATGAGCACGCGCGAGGGCACGACCTGCGCCACGGCCTGCACAGCGGCCTGCTTGCTCTTGCCGATCTTCTCGCCGTTGGCGGTCTCGACGTCGATGCCGCCGATCAGTTCGCGCTGACGCATCAGCGGGATGTTGACGCAGTTGGCGGCGGCCACGGCCACGAGCGGCACGAGGCGACCGACGATGCCGGCGCTGAGCGCGGGGCGCTTGGCGACCCACTTGTTGAGGCCCACGGCCGTGAGCACCGAGGCGCTCGTGGCCGCGCCGTACGCCTGCATGAGCTGGTCCGTGGACACGCCCGTGCTGGCGTTGCGGTTCGTGTAGTTCACGATCGAGTTGAAGGTCTGGTTCATAAACTGCCAGAACACGACGGCCGGCGTGGAGCGGTAGAAGGTCATCATGCAGCCGGTGATGACCATGTTGCCGGGCACCTGGAAGGCCATGCGGCCGAGGATGAAGTTCTTCTCGCCCGTGTCCGGGTGGAACGCGCTGTCCACGAGCTGCTTGGCCTGCCAGATCGCGTCGTCGCTCATGTCGGCCAGTTTGCCGGCGCGGTAGTCGGCCACGGTCTGCTTGGCGGCGTCCAGCTCCTCATCGCTGGCCAGCACGTTGATCGGGTTCGTGGTCACGAAGAAGTGCTTGGCGCGGCCCAGGTACGTGCTCTGGTCCCAGCGCGGCGCGTCGAGGTTCACGACCATGCTGGCGTCTGTGTCTGGATCTGGTGGTGAATGGAAATGGATTGCCCAAACGGTGGGCCCCGCCCAGTCGTTGGGGGCGCGCATGGACGAGACTCTTGCACATGCGGTTTTAGAGAGCATTGGATATTAAAGGTGTTGAAGAAGATATTTGATAATGTGGACGTGATTAGATATTAGAGGTCAAATAGGTATAACAGGTAACTATGGTTTTTGCACGTCAAAACTGGGTTTTGCATTCAACCAGGCAGGCTCTTTTATGCACTGTATTAGTTCCTAGAATGGTGTGGCGTGTGCATGGTGAAAGGCACATTAGAAAAGGGTGTATGACCTAGTTTAGCGTTTTGTTTGCTGGTTTGGCGCATCTGATAACATTATCGAGGAACTCAACCAGTGCTCAAGTCATGGCTCTCTGTCGTTGGCTCTAATGTGGGCTGTCAGAACCGCCACCAGGCTTACAATCGGCTTAAATGGAAGGTTGAGCTTCACGGATTGCTGCTTGAAGTGCCGTGTGGTGATGCATCCTTGTGTTAGACAAAGGAACACGGGACAAGAGAATGGGAACCTAATTTCTTGACGCTCATGAGCTCATTTGGTTGGTCTGGCAGTATCGTTCAGTATGTGTTGCATGCCCAGAAGAAAGAGCCCAAGGGGGATACACTCCCTTTCTTCAACCCGTACGCACTTGCATAATCAAGAAGACAACGCCACGTTCACGGATCTTTCTTCCATCTGCCGCCTTCGTGTCCTGATCATGGACGCAACGCAACTAAACGAGCCGATGATTCTTTTTATATCTCCATGCGATCTCTGACCCTGAAGAAACTGCTCACAGCGCCGCTCAGATCGTCGCCCCCTTGGGAACGCTGTCGCAGATCCGGCATCCGTTGGCGTCAGTGGTACGGCATTCTTCGTTTCGACTCTTCCCAGGCGTCTGCTGTCTTGTCTTCCGCCGCACTCAACCGTCACAGACGAAGCGAAGAATCACCATGACTCTCAACGACGAAGCGCAGCCGATCTCTGCCGAGGACCTGGTCTTCTACGACGCCATCCGAGCGGAGTACGGTGACAAGTGCACGGAGGACTTCTGTGTTCGTCTTGCGCGCGCCTTCCGCTCGCACAAGAAGAACCGCATGCAGACGACAATGGCTGAGGCCAAGCGCATTATGGAGTGGCGCGGCGCACTCGAGGTCGACTCGATCCTCTCGCGCGAGCTTGAGCAGGGCAAGGCGTTCTACGAGTGCTGGCCGGCCGTCATGTACGGAGAAGACAGCGAGGGCCATCTGATCACGGTCGACCGCGTGGCCGACATCCAGATCGAGACCTTCCAGAAGCAGTTCACGCACATTGACACCATGCTGCCGCACCGCGTGCAGGTCATGGAGCGCATCCAGTGGGAGAAGGCGGCCGTCTCTACTCGTCTGGAGCGCCGTGTGTACAAGCACATTTCCATCGTGGATCTCAAAGGCATCGGCTTCAAGCACTTGTCCAAGTCCGTCGTCACATATTTAAAGGTAATTGCTCCGTACTTGCAGGACGAATGGCTCCATGATGGCGCTGACTGTTTCTCTCGCAATGTAGCCGATCTTTGATATCGGACAGCTCTATTACCCGGAGACGCTGCATCGACTCTACTTAATCAACGCGCCCATGGTCTTCTATGGCTTTTGGAAGATGATCTCAGGGCTCATTGATCCCGAGACCCGCGAGAAGATCCAAGTGTTTGTACGTCTAGCTCTTGCTCTGTCTGTTGGCTCTGTATCATGCACTCATGCCCTCTCGTTCTCTCTGTGCCACTGCAGAAGGAAGGCGACAAGTTCCTGGACACAGCGCAGAAGCACGGCATCCCGTTGTCTGCTCTGCCAGTGCATCTGGGCGGAGAGCACGTAGGCCGCCCTCTCAACTGCAGCTTCAAGCCGTCTGTGGCCAACACGCCTCTCCCAGCGCCCAAGACCAAGGAAGTGGCCGTGGCCGAAGCAGACAATGTCTGTGCTCCCGTAGAGACTTCGTTGCCTGCATTGACCACGACCGACGTTATGATTAGTTAGATAGAGCCGCCATTGCATTCTGCATAGGACCACAGAGCCATCCATGAACGTATCTTATATAAACTCATTCATCCTCTGTTGTTGGGTCATGCACTTGCCATGAGCTTAAAGCTTGGACGCCGGCTTCTTGCGGATGTTCTTCTCGAGCTTCTTGGACCAGCCCGAGACCGTGGCGCGCGGCATGATAGGCGGCTTGTACAGCCAGTTGGCGCCGTCCACGATGAGCGTGTCACCCGTGACGAAGGACGCCGCGGGCGAGACCAGGAAGAGCACGGTCGAGGCGATGTCGGTCTTGGCGCCCATGCGGCCGATCGGGATGGACGTCACGATCGCGTCGTTGAGCTGGTCGGCCGTGATGTCGCCCGAGAGCTTGGTCATGCCGGTCGTGTTGGCGATCGGGCCGGGCGCGATGCCGTTCACACGCACGCCAAACGTGCCCCACTCAAGGGCCAGCGTGCGCGTGACGCTGTCCACGGCGGCCTTGGCAGCCGACGCGTGCACCTGGTACCACGTGGCCGGCAGCTGCAGCGTGGCCGTGATGTTGATGATGTGGGACACCGGGTTCTTCTTCAGCGCCTCGACCGACGCGCGGCACATGTTGAACGTGCCCACGGCGTCAATGTCCAGCACCGTGCGGAACGCGTTGGTCGTGAGGTTCTCGGCCAGCGACAGGAAGTTGCCCGCTGCCGCGTTGATCAGGATGTCGAGCTTGCCGAAGCGCGCCACGATCTGGTCCACCACGCGGGCCGCATCGTCCGGGGAGCGCACGTCGCCTGTGACGTACATGGCGTCGATGCCCTGCTTGGCCAGGATCGAGACGGTCTCCTGCACGGCGGCCTCGCGGCGGCCCATGACCGCGACCTTGGCGCCGTACTCGGCCAGCTTGATCGCGATCTCCTGGCCGATGCCCGAGCCGCCGCCCGTCACCAGCGCCACGCGGCCGACGCAGATGTCGTCGCGGAACACGCTCTTGATCGCCTGGGAGTCCATTCAGTCGCTCTGTCGTCTCGTGGGGCTCTTCCGAAGTGAGACCTCCATCGAACAGCTCCGATCATGGACCGAAAAGGTTTACAAAACACGGTGATTCGAACCTTCAATGATGAATCAACACAAACAACCGAATACTAGCCCCCTGTTCCAGGCTGGCAGAGTGATCATCAGTCAGTCATCATTGAAGACGGACTGGAAACATCTTTAGCGTCCAGGGGCTTAGGATCTTCAACGGCTACGTGGAATTGCATGAGATCGAGTTTAACTCGAGACCAGATCAGTACTGCCAATGGACCATCGAGACCGGTTGAGCGCTATCATGAGTGCTGCGGCGCTGGACATCACATCTTTTGGCCACAAATATGCTCACCAAAATCGACTAGCACCTCAGTTCAAGCTACACACGCACTCGTCTTCCGACACATTGTGGATTCCAGCGCCAAGACATTATGGCGGATTCCTACCGTGATTTACGGCTCGCTGAAGGCAACGGAACGATGGTCTGTTGTTGTGTAAATGGCTATATTTGTCATCTGTCTTAGGCCTTCAACTCAAGCACTTTTGTTCTGAACCTTCCGCCTTTTCACGTTGATGTCAGCCTTGGACGTTCTTGGCGTGAGCTTCTCTTCTTCATCCTCGCATTCGCTAATAAAATACTTGGACAGCACGCACCTGACCTTATGCTTCAGTTGCTCTTCCGTCAGCACGAAAGGCTTTCTCACGATCTTGCGTCTTGACAAATCCTCATCAACCAGCTCCGTAATCCTCCACCATGGAGCCAGAAGCAAATTCAGCTCCTCGGCAACACCTTCAGGAACAAAGGGATCGTGTTGGATACCTTCTACACCCAGCACATAGTTGCTCTTGGTTTGCGTATCACTCGCTTCAAGGCCATACTCTATTGGTTTCCAGTTCCCAGTGAAGTTCATAACCACACGAATAATTCCACCATCACTAGGAATATAAACACTGTTTGGACGCCATCGAGGCACTGAAACTTCCACAACAGACTCTTCGTGAACGATGGCACCACCATCTTTCTCAACGTAAACGAGGATCAATGACACCTTCGCATTCTGTCCATCATCATCACAAGTAACGATTGGAATAAATAGGTCGGCTGCTTCTTGATCTATCGGGAAAACGCCCGCAGCTCGCCGAGATAACATGTACCACAAACATTTTTCCGTTGGCTCCACTTCCAGCTGTACAAAGTGACTGATGCCCATTTTCCAATCCTTCCATTTGGCATCAAGCTTCTGAAGTACATCGTGGATGTCAATATCTTGAGCATCACTCTGAAGCTTGACGTTTGGACTTCGCAACAATCGCATAAATTCATTCACGCTGTGAAATTCCATCAATTTGATAGCAGAATGCCTTGGAACACCTGCGCACTTGTCCATGGCCAATGTCACCCGTATCTACAGCATCTTGTGAGATGATCTTCCGGAACTGAGGCAGAAGAAGGTTGGCTAGAACATCTTTGTGCTCATACCACAGGCGAGCTGCACCAAACGTCAGCATGGGGTCGGAGGCGTAACTACTCACACACTGTTCATGCGTATAGCTCACATAAGATAGTACAGACATGAAATCCGCCACTGTACGCGATGCGAGCGGAGAAGACGAGTATGGCCGTAATCCAAGTCGACAAAGTATTGACGCCACACCAAATATAGTCTCATCAGAAAACGATTTCTTGTGCTCTGGATTGGCACCCAAAATGAGCTTTGAAGCTGCAAAGCTTATAATTTCCTGGATATCTTCATCACTGTATTGCTTTGGGTCATTCTTGTCACGCTGAGTCATGCTTGTCCAAACGGGCCGACCCATGTGCACCAAATCTAGCCAGGTATCTTGTTCACTGTCGGAAAAGATAGTGCTCGTGACCATACTTTGGTAGATTGCCATACTACCATCACGAACGGAGTGGATATCCGTTGTTTCTGTAAGCACAAATGGCGGGAACAGATCATATTCACGACGGGGCTCACCACGAAACAAAGAATCGAATGCAACGGAAGGTACAAAGTCCGAAATTCTTGGGTTGGTGTCCGCCAGGATGGCAAACACTCCAGCTTCACGAGAATACTTTGTTTTGATGATTTCTATTCACGAGTTCCAAAGCACATCGCAGCAATTGAAAATAAGTATCTTATCAACGTTTTTGCTTCATCAACTGCAAAGATCAATACGGCGTTTTCGATCGGTGGATTGTCCGTTGTTGATCTCATTGCAAACATGTCGATATTCGTTTGAGCATCACTGTCGCTTTCGGAGAATAATGCACACCATTCTTCACCAACGGTTTCCCAATTCGCCACGGCATATTCATACGTCTTGAGCAAACGATCAACGAGATTTTGCATGGTAGTGGCTCTGGGAAGAAAATCTCCTTCAGATTCATCGTAGTCTTCGGATACGACGACTTCGTGTCTGATTCGCGAATGCACGTGTACAGCACTCTCATGCGCTCATTCGAAACGCCGTATTGATTTTCGTTGTGGACGAAGCGAGACCTTTGTTGAAAATGCAAGGCATTTTGGAGTCTGAAAGTGACGCAACTGGTCAAGTCATTACAACAGTTGTCGACAGTTATTGGCGTATACTGCGGCGTGCCTTGGCGAAGGTGAATGAAATCATCTGCAGGAAGTACTCTGATGAGGCAGGAATCTTTGCCATTCTTGCAGATACGAGCTCCAAAGTCTCCGATTTTGTACCTTTGATACCAACTGCACCGTCAACAGCTCTTGATCCTTCATCGCGTGTCCAGCACAAGCCTGGATTTTGAACTATTTCCACCGTTTGTGCTTACCGAGACAATGGATACCCACTCGGTTCCTGATGATGACGGAGATCTGCCGACGTATCGAAGCATGGTGATGAAAGGAATTCGTTCTGAGAGCAATCAGACTGCCTGGTTAGATTTAGTGCACATGGGACGGCCGGTCTGGAAAAGCATTATCCATCGTGAAAATGATGTTCCAGCTCTGTGCACCGCTGCAAATATCAAGCAAATTATATACGTCGCAGCCTCCAAGCTCCTTTGGGGCGCCAACCCAAAATTCGAGGAATCGTTTTCCGAATCTACAATGTTTGGTGTGGCATCGATTCTATGTCGTCTTGGATTACGACCGAACTCGTCTTCTCCACTGGCATCGCGTGCAGTGGCGGATTTCATGGCTGTGCTCTCGTATGTGAGCCACACAAATGATCATTATGTTTGTAACTACGCTTCCGACCCGATGCTGACGTTCGGCGCAGCTCGTCTGTGGTATGAACACCGAAATGTTTTGGCCGGCCGTATTTTGCCTCAGTTAAGGAAGCCCATCTCGCTAGATGCTGTGGATACTGGTGAAATTGGCGTTTTAGTTGCACGAATTCTCCTATTGTTGGCCATGGACGAGTGCGCTGGTGTCCCAAAGTATCACGCTATCAAATTGATGGAATTTCACAGTGTGAATAAGTTTATGAGAAGGTTGAGGGGATCAGACGTTAAACTTGGAAAAACTGTTCAAGATGTTTGCGCCAATAATGTACAAGATGAGCTTGATGGCACGTGGGAGAATTGGAAAGTTGGATTCAGTCACTTTGTGCAGCTGGAAGTTGAGCCAACGGAAGAGTGTTTGTGGTACATGTTATCTCGCCGAGCCGCCGGTGTTTTTCCGAGAGGTCAAGAGGGGCCAGACCTTTTTATTCCGATCTTCACGTGCGATGCTGATGAACAGAAAGCGAAGGTGTCAATGATTCTCGTTCACGTCGAAAAAGATGGTGTCAGCGTTGAAGGAGGATCTGTTGAAACCTCAGCGCCTCGATCGCGTCCGATTGTTTTTGATTCGGCGAGTATTCTGGGCGCCGTGCTTGCTGCTGATGTTATTCACGTGGCTATGAACTTGGGAGATAGCTTGAACGCAAAGCACAATGATGCTGCTGATGCGAATTCTTTGCAAACCGAGAACAGGAGCGTGTTGTATCTACAAGACGCTTCCTTTGTGCCTGTAGATGTGCTCGATCAGCTTGGCCTGCTTTTGGCTCCGTGGTGGAAAATTACGAAACTGGTCAAAGAGGACCTGCCTAGACGCAAGGTGTATAGAACGTCATTCGTGTTGACCGAAGAGAAGCTGAAGTATAAGACCTCGTGTACGCTGTCCAAGTACTTTCGTAGTGAATGCGAGGATGAAGGAAGAACGCTCACACCAACTAAATCTGAGACCGAGAGAACCACGAAAAAGCGAAAGCTACAGGTTGAGGAATCAAGCGATTGAGTCGAGAACTGAGGACGAATCAGGTTGACTAATATTTCATATATTGCTAAAATTTCGGAGCTCGTGGCCAACAATCAATAACACAATATATATTGTCCGGGGCAGCTTTGTTGATCCAGCTTATCGGGCTAAAATGAGAACAAGGACTTGTTCAACTCATCTGTTCGTAAGATCGTCAAATAGTAAACGACAAACGATCGAGAAAAAGCAAGAAAAAGGTACACACCTTGGTCACGTAGAGCTTGTTATGTCGACCAGGATATGGATGTTTTCGTTGGCATCTGCGCTTTTGTCGAGAAATCCGAGCTTGGTAAACTTCCAGATCCAATGGCAGGCTTTGCATCATGCGCTAATTGCTACCAGCCAAAAATTGATCCGGCGGATGTTTTCTATCTATCTATCTATTTCTCTCTCTCTCTAGCAGCGCTTTGACGAAGGCGCAGACGACTATCACAACATTCACATCCCGACTAACGTGCCTAAACATGTGTCGATCGGAACGATGAGTTCAAGGACAATTTGTGCATTTTTTATGGATGCTATCGCCATCGCAAAAAGATTCGATGTATGCTTCTGAACGTGACTCTTTCGAACTCGCTTGTGTGTTGATGGCTATCGAAGATATTGATGATGTGAGAAATGGTATGCTCCTATTCAAACCGTTAGAGCACGCGTTTGATCCAGTGATCGTGAGCAAGAGAATTCTTCCGATTGAAACACCTCAAAATGGTAGCTGATTATAGGCTTGAAGTCCTGAGAACATTCCGGATTTTGCTGAGGAAGAAGCATGTGGGAGTTAATGTGTGTGATCGTCGGGTTTGAGGGGAAGCAATCGTTTTCAGTGGACATTGATGCCGAGAAATCTGTGAGTGGGTTGAAGTGCGCAATCGAAGATCAGTACAAGGGGCCGATCAAGCGTCCGCCCAGCGAAATGAACCTCTACCTTGCGAAGAAGAACAACGCATGGCTTTCACCGCGTGATCCCGACGTGCAAGCTCTGAAAAATGGAGAGATTTCGGATACAACTAAGGCGTATTTCGTATTGAAAAAGGATAACTAATCGAGCGTGAACGATCTGATTGCTGAGGCGAATTTCCCCAATCCATCGACACAACAGATCCATGTGCTGTTGGAAGTCCCCGAATGCGATGAAAGCTACATTCGAGAAAGGCAACTTCTTAGAGTGATTTTGATCCACGCGATGACAAATGCACCCAACTACGCTCACTGATGAGAACGAAGAGTTCAAGGACGATTTGTGCGATTTATATGGTTATTATAGTCATGGCAACGAAAGGATTCGATGTATGCTGCTGAATGAGGCTCTTCCGAACTCGCTCGTGGTTGCGTCGCACTTGTTTCGCCGGAGCAATCAGCATTTGGCGTCTGTGTTGATGGCTATCAAGGATATTGATGATGTGAGAAATGGTCTGCTCCTGTTTAAACCTCTAAAACACGCGTTTGATCACTTCCTAATCAGCTTTATCCGCGATGATTCGGACCAATTGCGCCTGAAACTGTTCGATCCGTCTATTCGAGATACGCGACTTATTGACCTCACAGATCGCAATGGCAACAAAGTTCTCCATGTTGAACAAATTCAATTACTCATGAACAACGTTTCGTTGAAGAATGGGGCATGCAAGTTTGATATCCAGGCAACGTTTGGTGATCTTGATGACTGCGCTCTGACGTTCTATGGAACTGAACGTCCGTTCTACCGCTGCTTGCATTTGCAGGCGAGGATGGCGCGCGTAATTGCGTTGGAAAACAATTGGATTGACGAATCTTACGACTTCAAGGATTTCTGGCTTGACGTGTCGTTGGACGACAAAATGGAGATGTTCCACCGCAGTTTGCTGAATGATGACGCAACATAGTGATCGAGTTCTACCAAAACAATTCCCAGGGATCTTTTGAATGTCGCGCCAGGTTCTATTGTAAAAGGACTAGATAGTGACCATGGAATGTTCTCAGTGGCCTATTGTTTAGCTCGTTAAAGTTGTTTTATGTTATAAAGGTGATCTGCGTCAAGATAACCACACAGAGTCTGCAAATCCGATCTTTACCTATTACGAGGGTGTCTATGATCCTCGTTCATGTCGGGAAACATGATGTTAGCGCTGAAGAATCGATCATGAAAGCATGGCGACTGAGCATGGTTTTTTGCTCTTCGAATCCTCTGAGTGAAATATCCTCTGAAGAAATTATTCACGTGGTTTTGACCTGGAACCCACAGTTTTATGTAATTAAAAACGATTTCTCAATTGAGGAGCAAGTATGGGCTGTGTCCAGAAGCTGAGCAATTGGATCTGCTTTTAGGTCCGTGGTGGAAGCCTACAACTTTGATCAAAGAGGATCTAAGAAGACGAAAGATGATGAAGAAAACACTGTCTGTGCTGACAGAGACGAAGGTGATACGTAAAGCACGGCGCGCACTATCGAACCATTTTCATGATGATCTCCCGGACGGAGTCCTGAAGTCCACGATAGTGACACCAGAGGCTGAGAAAACTGCCAAAAGACGGATAATTTCGGGAATGATGAGTATAATAGGGGAGGCATGGTGTGTTAAACAATGTACGTAATGCATTAGTGCGATGCATGCTACTGAACGGAGCAAGCTACATAACGCTTTCATCAAGGCAACGACGGCACTTTGTCGCCTTGAGGCTTCATGCCTAAGACAAAAGAGCAGGGAATACCGACTTTAGGCTCCCCCGTCGACAAAATAGGTGTCCACTGTCGTCCATAATGCGTCCCTGGCTCTCCCAAACGCGCAGCGATCTTCAAATCCCAGTTCACCATGCTCAAAACGCCCTTGAGAGGATCGTCTTCGCCATATTTCAGGCAGAAATTGCCCATGACACCGTGGTCCACGACTGCACGGCCCATAATATCGGTCCAGAAGACGCTGCCTGGTGCGGAATGGCCATCAATGCTCTTGATGATCTTGATAATGTCGGATTGAGTCAGATAATTCAGCAGCCCCTCCATGATCCAAAACGTGGGCTTCTCGGGGTCGAAACCATGATTCAACAGCATTTGTGGCCAATGATCTTGCGCCAGGTCGGCGATCAGGTAGTGGTGCTCTTTCGCCAGCGCCTTTGCATTCGCCTCACTGAGAATGCGCTTCTTGCGCTCCATCATGGCCTCGCTGACGTCCAGTTCCCATACGTGCGCGTCCTTGAGACTGTGCAAACGGTAGGCACGAGCATCCAGTCCCGTAGCCAGAATCACAATCTGCTGGATCGATGGATCGCGGTTGTCCAGCGCATCGTCCAGGTAACGCGTCCGAAGTGCCATGTACTGCATGCCGCGCACGTCCCAATCCGGTGTCGGCGCCCACTTGGACACCAGCGACGAAAACGCCGCGCCAACTTCGCCGGCCAGCGCTTCGGCATATGGATCGACGATCAACCGATCAGGCTGACTGGTCTCCAGTGCCCGTTGATACGCAGTCAGCAGTCCAGTGTACTGCGCGAAAGTCGACTCATCAATCGACTCGAGGTCTGTGTGAGCAGCGCGGTACGACGCTAAGGATTCATCAGAACACTTGAGGAGATCAGAGCATTCGACTTGGATTTCAGACAGGATACGCACCATAGAGATCCTTGAGCTGGTCTTCACGTTCTTCTTCACGCTTCTTGGCAGCATCCTTGTCCAACAGCTGCGATGCTCCACTCGTGGTCTTTGCGCCTTCCATCGCTCGTTCCGAAATGAAATCTCTGTGTGATTTTTTACCGAGTTGAAGCCGTTGCCTCGTGTCTCAGTGCGTCGCCTCGCAAGCTTTACGATACATAAACAAGCGAGCGACAATACGCTACAGAGAGAAAAACGGGAAAGAAGACGGCGGATAATGCTTTCTATTCCTCTGGGGGAGCGATCGTGAATTTGAGCTTCTTCGTGGTCTGGCCTACATACTGATACGCCGGCTTGTCGGCGTGGTTCCGGCTGGTCTCGTAGAAGAAGTTGGTACCCACAGTCTCTTCCAGCTGCCCATGCAGCGAGTACTCGCCAACGCGCAGCACTGGATGGTCACTCATCAGGCCCTACAGTAGCTTCTTCATTAGATCATGATCTACACACACAACAGAAACGCTTATGACGTACCTCGATGGTCAAATGGCGATGGTCGTCAAAGATCGGATGGTTCTTGAAATCCGTCAACTCCAGCACAACCAGGACCTCGTCCTCTTCGTCGTCCTCCTCCTCTTCGCATTCTCCGTTCTCTATCGCATTGGAATCCTTGTCCTGCGCCACGATCTCTTCAGTTTGTATCCGTTCGTCGTCTTCTCCGCTCTCCTCCGCCGCCGGTTCTTCAGCCGATTGCGCAGCATCTGCCTCTGCGTCTTCTTCTTCATCTGCGCCTGTGACTATGGACGCCGCACGCGGCCGCTTCCTGCTGGAGCCATCGTCGCCGTCTCTGGTCTCGTCCATGGAGCTCATGATGTGCCCGTTCGTTCGGATCAGGAACTGAACTGAACCGGTCCGAGATCCAAATTTGAACCGTGACGGTTCATTGTGATTTTGTTTGCTCCAATCAAAGCGAACCGGCAACATTGAGCAGCTACATCAAGCAGAGCACCAAGGCAGAGAGGTCGGCGTCGTATAGCAATGGGTGGCAAGCCGAAGCAGGACAAGGAATGCGCGCTGCAGATCTCTGGGCTGAGCGCCACGGCCTCGCACGCCTCGCTCATGAATGTCTTCCGCCCGTTTGGCGCGATCGTGCGTCTCGCACTCAATGGCATGAATGGCGCGTACGTTGCTGCAGCTCTATGTTGATTCGCTTGCCTTGTGCTATGGCTGCTGTGTTGTATTAATGAATTGGCTGTTTGCTTGGATGATGGATGCAGACATGTCGTGTTCAACAGCAAGAAGCACGCCCAAAAGGCCATCAAGGCTACCCATGGAGCCGTATGAAGAGATTACATGGCTGACTTCATGCGCTGATGGAGACCTGATGGATTTGGTGTGTATGCGATTGATATAGGTCTTTGAAGGCAAGCCCATGTCCGTGACGATGGTGCCAACGTTCCGTAACACGCTGCGTCCGTGCAAGAAATACCAGGCGGGTCGATGCACCATGGGCGACCAATGCAAGTACGTTCATCCAGCATTGGAGCCTTCACGGAGGCTTGCATTCGTTTGCTCACTCCTTTGGATTCGCGCAGATACTTCCACCAGGATGCTGGTACGGCTCTCCCTACGGAAGGCGCAGTGCCGACTGCGGAATCTGTGATCGCCGCGAATACTCCGATCGGCGTCCAGGCGATCCCAAACAGCGTCGTCTGCACTCATTTTTCACGAGGATTCTGTTCTTCGGGAGCTACTTGCCGGTTTGTGCATATGCTTAATCTCAATTATACGCGTAAATTGGCGACTCATCTCTTCATGCATGCTCAGCTTCGCGCATATTCTCGGCGGTTCGACGACCGCGGCGCCTGCTGTCGTGAAGAAGCGTCCGTGCCTGTACTTCGCTGCTGGCATGTGCAATCGGGGAAATGACTGCACATTCGTCCACGAAGGACAGGAAAACGCTGCCTCAACTGAGATGACGCCTGCTGCAAGCGCCCCTGTGACTCCTGCTGCTGCGGCTCCGGCTGCTGGATCTATCAAGCGTCCGTGCACGTACTTCGCTGCTGGCATGTGCACGCGTGGTGAACAGTGCATGTTTGCTCACGACGCACCTGCCGCTACGCCTGCCCCAGTGGCTGCTGCTGCGCCTACCAAGCGCCCGTGCTCGTACTTCGCCAGCGGAACCTGCTCGCGTGGCGAACAGTGTCTGTTTGCTCATGATGTCCCTGTGGCTACGCCTGCCCCGGTGGCTGCCAAGGAGAAAAAGACCAAGGAGAAGAAGAGCAAGACCAAGGCTGCTCCTGTCACGATGATCGAAACCACAGCCAACAGCGATGATTCGCGCATGTGTATCGAGTGCGAACAGGTCGGCGTGGCTGTTTGGAAGTGCGCTAACTGCGATGAGGCCCTGTACTGCGACGCCTGCAACAGTGCTGTTCACAAGGCGCGTGTTATGGCTAAACACGTGCGCTCTAAGCTGCCGCCTGTGGTCAAGAAGCCCAAGAACCCCAAGTGCGGTGAGTGTGAGCAGAAGGAGGCGTTCGTGCAGTGCACGGATTGCGAGATGCCGTACTGTGAAGCCTGTGATGCCAGCGTTCACGGCTTCAAGAGTCTTCGAACGCACACACGAGAACAGTTTTCGGCTGCTGCGAGTGCCGCCCCTGTGGCTTCGAAGAAGACCAAGAAGCAAGCAGAGACTCCCGCCCAGCCACCGGCTTCAGAGTACATTGATAGTGTTCCCAAGTACGAGCTCACTTCGGATAGCGAGACGGAATCGGATAACGTCAATCGCGGTAAAGAGAGCGACAGTGAGAGCGAAAGCGATGACGATGACATTCCTCCCCAGATCCCAGCCCACATCCCACCGCAGTCTGTGGTTCAGCTGCCGCTGCCCACAAAGAAGGCGAAGACGCCCCTGCCTGTGCGTAAGCAATCCATCAGCTCAGAGTCCAGCGATGGCGACGATATTCCGGCAGTCACTGCCCCCGTCAAGGCCAAGGCGGTCGTGCCAGTGCGTAAGCAATCCGTCAGCTCGGAGTCCAGCGATGACGACGACGTCCCTGCTCGACCGGCGGCTGCTGTCCAAGTGGCGAAGGTGAAGGCCCAGGCCCCAGCGGAGCTCTCGGAAGAATCTTCGTCCGATTTCGACGATGAAAAGCCCGTAGTCAAGCCTGCAGCTCCCGTTGCCGCTGCCCCTGCGAAGCAAGTGACACCAGCGAAACCTGCTGCAAAGGTTGCGAGCAGCAGCTCCAGCGAATCTTCGTCGTCATCTTCAGAATCCTCGGATGATGAAGACGTCAAGATGACGACGCCTGTTGTGCAGCAGCAGCAGCAGCAGCAGCGTACTCGCCCGGCACCGGCGACTTCGTCCTCCATGAATGGCAAGCGAGGCATCTCGGAAGGCAGCACGCACTCGCTCGTGCGCAAGATCGAGGCCTACAACGAGTCGGACAGCAGCGAAGTGCTCCATTTGGATGCCAATCTTAACGGCTTTGAGCGTCTGCTTGCTCACGATTGCGCCGAGCGACTCGGTCTGCACCACGTGAGCGTGGGCGAAGGCCTCGAACGCCACATCACGATCTCTCGCGCTTCGTCCAACAAGCGACCAGCACCGGCAGGTGGCAATGGCCACGCCAAGCGACAAAAGTGAACACTGTGAGCACAAAGTAGAGATGATGACAAAGCAAATAGATTCCAATACCATTGAACCCATAAGCTCCATGATAATGACCACAATGCCAAGCAAGAGACACAGATTTCCATAACACAACGCTGCTATTTTCATTATCTACGAAGTTTCCTACACGCTTCCTCGTGCAGATCGGCCGCTGCCACTCTCGACTCTCTCTTGGAAGAGCAAGCTCTAGATACTGAGCGAGAACTACGGACCGAAGCTGCTCGAGTCGCGCTTGCTGCTCACTGGCGCTTTCTTCTTGATGTAAAGGAGAACACGCGCGCGAGCTTACTTACGAGCCGCCCGTCTGTCAGCGCGGGTAGCGGCGTGGAAACCTGAGCGGATAGCAGCCACGGAGCGCGAGGAGCCGCAGTCCTGGCAATGCACGAAATATAAGCGACTCACGCTGTCGCGCGTGAGCGTGGTGTTGGGCGAGCGGCACATCTGGCACGTCACGTATTCCGTGATGTATTTACGCAGCAGCGACTCAATGTACTTGGGCACGTAGCGGCCGCGGATCACGAGTCGCTGGTTGCCGTCGATCGAGCCTTCCGTGCCGAGCTCCGAGAGCGTGAACTGCAGCACGTGCTCCGGGTTACGGTGCATCATCTGACAAATCTCCTGGAAGTTCACCCACAGCGTCTTCTTCGTGCCCACGCGCATGAGCTGCGGCGGCTTCATGGTGTGGCGCTTGCGGTCCGTCAGCTCCGGGTTGTTCTCGTGCAGCTTGCTCATGATGCGGGCCAGCAGGTCGTCCTTGTACGAGTACGTGGCCGGGTCCTGCACCAGCACTGACGAGCCCGAGCTCTCGGCGCCCGTGGCGGCCGCGCCGGCATCAGCCGACTCATCGGCTTCGTCGTCCTTCTTCTGTGGATCCGCAAGCGCAGCAGAGCATCAGCAATCCATCCTCCTTCTCCCCCTGGGAAAGATCATGTCTCGTACCTCTTTCTTCACTTTCTTCTTCTTCTTCTTCTTGGTCAGGTCGAACATGGCGGCCACATCTTCGGGGGCCGGGGGCGGGGCCACGCCTTCGGCGTCCACGCTCTTCTTGGCCTTGGGCTCCTTCACGGCGACGTCGGCCATGGTCACTTCTTAATGCTGGGTGGCTCTCGTGAAGCTACCGCGCCAGAGTTTTCTGGTGGCTCTCGGGATGGAAAGCGCGTGGAGTGGCCAGACCCACCCATCGACCCACGGGTTTTGTAACCTATCGACCCACGACCCAATACTTGCGACAGAATTGATTTAACCCGAATGTGGGTTTTTGTATAGAAAGGATAGAACCCGAAGGTGAGGTTATTTAGTGGATTGGGTGGTGAGGTTTTAATGGAGTGATCGGTGGCGAAGAGCTCACCGGTGTAAAGCAAAGCAGCAGCGAGCAGAGATGGCGACCACGGCCACCGCGATGCGCATCCCGCTGGCGTTCCGCCGCGGCCCGCGACGAAAGACCAAGGCCATTGAGCTCATCAAGAACTGGCACGTCGTCCGTGGCGATATGGTGCGTGGACTGTAGCTCTTTAATGCTCAACAAGGCTGTCATTGGGACGGGGTGATGATTGACGAATTGCGCCATTGCTTGTCTGTAGGTTGAGGTTGTCAATGGCCCGCACAAGGGCAAGCAGGGTCAGGTCCTCGGTGTTATCCGCGACCAGAACCGCGTGATTGTGGAGAACCTCAACATGGTACGTCCAGCAGACGATCCTGTCATTGCCCAAGAGCCAATGCGGATTCTAATGGATCGCATTTTCCTTTGCTATTCATGCAGCACCACCGCTACGTCAAGTCGACACCTGCTGCGCCTGGCCGCTCGTACTTGTCGCCTGGTCCGATCCACTACAGCAACGTGAACCTCGTGGACCCGTCCATCAACAAACCCACGCGTGTCGCGATCCGCTTCACGGACGAAGGCGAAAAGGTGCGCGTGTCCAAGAAGACGGGCACGATCATCCCCAAGCCCGAAGTGCTCAAGGAGCGCCACAACCCGCGACGAACAGGTAATGAGTCGCTTTTGCCATTCGTGCTACTGGTGACGTGGACATTTGAGACTGACTGTTCTGCCTTTGCTGACTACAGAGACGGGTGTGTTCGATACCAAGCCCGAAGACGTGCTGGAGCGCACGGTCGAGGACTGGGAAGTCACGCGTCTGTAAACGACGACCTAGAGCGACGCGATGGACCATCAGATGCATTCGGCAGCCCCTGCAGTCGTTTGCATCCGAAGAGAATAACAAGATCGAATGAACACACTCCTTCCCGACCAAATCCCACTTGTCTGCGTTGTTCGTCTGGTTTTGCTGCTCAACACAACATTGTTTCTTCGCCAATCGAGTTGGTCTACTGGGCGATCTTCCTGTAAAGCCCGCAACAGCTAACCTTGCTGAGGAAGCGTCAACTTGGATCGATATCTTGGAAAGTGTCTGTATCTTGACACAAAAACTCACTTTGTCATTTTTGTCATTCTGTGTACGGCGAACCAGGAGCCACAAGCATGATGAGAATATAGAGGGTTCCGCGCAAACCGGCAGCACCTGTAAGACGCGAACATTTTTTGATCTGAATTACTACTCGATGCTGCATGTAACTCGCCGTGCTGGACGAATGCAAAGCATTGATAGTATCACTACAATCAAGGCACTTTATGAGTCTTCCTTCATAGTTATCAGATCTTCCATGCGAAAGGCACAGCACTGCATTGTACCATGCATGGAAAAGCTTGGGAAGGAGTCTTTGTTGATCAGACTCCTACTGACAGACAGCCATAATTTATGGCGAGACCAGCGGGGTCTCACTCCCATTACAGAATATGCTTCAACTTGGAAGCAGATCATGCCAGTGCGTTGCATGCACACATGCTGTCAAGCATAACCACAATACGAGCGATACACAAATCCCACACAGATCGGACCTCCTTGGATCACTGGTGTTCTCGTTGATTTCATTCATTCATTGCTGGTTATAAGGCTGGATGACCTCACCACACTGGCGTTGCTGTATCTTGCTTTGCTTAACGGTAGAGCTGCTCCACGGCCAGGTTCTGCGCGATTTCGAACTCCCACTTGTCGCCGTTGGCGAGCAGCTTGGCCTTGTCGTACAGCAGTTCTTCGTGGGTCTCCGTGGCGAACTCGAAGTTCGGGCCTTCCACAATGGCGTCCACAGGGCAGGCCTCCTGGCAGAAGCCGCAGTAGATGCACTTGGTCATATCAATATCGTAGCGAGTCGTACGACGGCTGCCGTCGGCACGCGGTTCCTACAGATATGTGAGCCATACTATGTGAGCTGACTGTCTAATGACGCCTCAATCAACACCGCAAGAGAGCACGTACGGCTTCAATGGTGATAGCCTGGGCAGGGCAAATGGCTTCGCACAGCTTGCAGGCAATGCATCTACAGGCAAAGAAGCGGAATCAGTTCCCACGGCTTCTTCATGATAAAAATCCATTCAGCGTGACTGCTGCGTACCGCTCTTCGCCGCTGGGGTAGCGACGCAGCGCGTGCTCGCCACGGAAGCGAGGGCTCAACGGACCCTTCTCGAACGGGTAGTTGATGGTGACCTTGCGCTCCATGTGCACTTCCCACGCCAGCCAGGTGGCACGCGCGATCTCGCCGAGGAAGAACATGTTGGCGGCCTTGTCGATCACCTCGTTCCAGGACGGGCGCTCCTCCACGTCCGAGGACGACGTCGAGAAGGCGGCGGCGCGCGCGGCCGCGGCCTGCGTGGGCTTACGCGAGGCGGCGACGACAGATCGACGAAGCAGGCTCATTCTCCCTTCTGCCTGAGCTGCTCACCCTCGGAATTGAGCTCCACGGGTGGCGAAAGGCCCCCCAGGGAGGCGGGTCCCCATGCCCAGCGGGTCGGGTCTATTTATGTCCGGGTTTAACAGAGACATGCCAGACCCGTATTGTGTTTGACAGGAACATGTTATGATCTCGTTCCTGTCGTAGCTGATTTATAACTGATAAAAGTTGGATAGATGCGTTCGAAAACGGTGGTTGTAACCAACTGGGTCGGTTGCAAAGAGGCATTTCATTTTCACTGGAAGCGAGTGGTTCAGATCATGGGCAAAGAGGCTGCGAGTCCGTTCGTGCTGTGCAAGGTACACATCCTGTTCGCATGATTGCAAGGGCGTCCTGTTGATCCGTAGAAGCGCAGTATATGTGCTGCCTGTGTGCATTGGCTGCGCTGTGGCTCGGTCTCTAGACGCCTCATACGAGCTTGAGTGTTGATTGGCATGGCTGGCTTGACTGACTGTCATTGTTCATTGGATCAGGTGCGCCACAGTGTGAGCCTTTCGCCATGCCACATCGCCGACCCGCGTGCGGGCATCGAGCAGGAGATCACGAGCATGCTCATGAGCTACTCGGAGTCGCTGCAGGGCGTCGTGCTGGCCTTCAGCAACATCAAGCTTGAAAAGAACCACGGCGTGATCGTGAACGAGATGCCGTTCATCCACTGCAAGGTGCTGGCCGATGCGCTTGTGTTCCGCCCGACCGAGGGCATGGTGATGGAGGCTGTGGTCAACAAGATTGGCAGCAACCACATCGGTATGCTCTTTGCCGGTGTATTTAACGGCTCAGTCGCCGCCGCGGAGCTGCCCAAGGGCTTCGTGCACAACTACCACGAAGACTGCTGGTGCGTTGATACTCGACGTAGGCGAACAAGAATGGTGGACTCATGCGACGTGTTTGATTGCATTCATTCAGGCTTGGCGAGAGCGGTGCTTCGATCGCTGTTGACGATACGGTCGAAGTGAAGGTCCTGAGGTACCTCAAACTCATTTCTATCTTGCGTTTCTTGATCGTGAAGGCTCACGTTATATCAATTTTTCTTTGCAGAGTGCATGTTGCTGGTGGAATGATCGCTATTGAAGCCACGATGCGCGCCAAGGGCCTGAAGCTCAAGGTCGCTGCCAAGCGAATCAAGTCGTTCCCTGAGCCGGAAGTCGCTGAAGAGGAGGCTGAAGAAGCGGAGGCGCCGCAGGTTGAGGAACCCAAGAAGGCTCACAAGAGCAAGAAGAAGAAGCACAGCACAGAGGAAGTCGTCGCTGAGGAAGCGCCCACCAAGAAGCGAAAGAAGGACAAGAAGGCTGAGGTGAAGGCTGAAGTGGAAGAAGAGGTCGTAGTCGTGAAGAAGCACAAAGACGGCAAGAAGAAGAAGCACAAGAAGGAATAGATAGAGTTGTGTCTTTAGCAGGAGTCCAATGATCAGGACGAAGTACAGATAGATTTCATAGGGCAAACACTCCAATGCATCCATTTAAATATTCCGCTGGCTGGCTTGTGCTGTTCTCTTACTCTTGTTCGTGTCTAGTACTCGATAGAAATGAGCGACTGGAGAGACTCAGGGATCGCTCGTGCAGGTTGCTTCGGGTCCACGATGCTCCAATGCGGAGACTGCTGGGTCTTGTGCCACTTGAAATCGTTCACTTGAGCCCACATCCGCTTCTCTTGCTGCAAACCCACGTGCGTGAGTTGGTCGTTCAGTCCGTCGTAATGCAAGCGGTACGGTCCAAACTGCAGCTGGTGGCAGTCCTCGATGATCGGGTGGCTGTTGATACGAAGGCGGAAGGTCGTGGTGTCGCTGTGATGCACGCGTAGCTGGCGACAAGCCACGACAAACTCGCAGCCGTGGCAATTCTCGAGCCACAGACTGCCCCAGATGGGGCCTGTGTAGATCACGCAATTCTTCAAATCGTCCCCACGAATGGCTGAGGTCTCGATGCGCACGCAGATGACGCAGTTCGTGAGATGCGAGAAATTGAGATCGCGGCGTTCGGAATTGCTGGCGTCCGTGAAGCTGGCGCTGTCCACAACAATGACCTCATTGGACCGATTAGCAAACACTAGTTCGTCAAAGTCCGAATGCTGCGACTGATTGCCAGTATTCGCTTCAACTGCAACAGAGCTGGGCGAGCTCTCGACCTCGGGCTTCTCTGTCGACTTGGACGGATCTGCTGCCGCGGTCTTTCGCGCCCGAAAGGCAAATTTTTTGCGCGGTGCAAACGCTGTTCTTGTGTTTTCAATCAACTCGAGCAGCTTGTGCACGATCAGTTGCGTCTGGCGAATATCGTACGGCGATAGATAGAGCGACGCAGCCGAGGACGCCTGCTCCTGCATAGTGCCCACTTGGAGCACGAGCTCATCCAGCGGCACGATCTCTTGAGCGGCAGCCACGGTGGACGTCACGGGGTTCTGCTTGTGGTCGATGAAGATGGCGATCGCCTTGCGAACGTCGGCTTCCGATGTCGTGAACCGCTGCCAGAAGCCCTGCACGAGATCGTCGGCCGTCAGCTCCTGTTCCTGGGCGCGCTGCAGGCGCTTCTTGGACTCTATATCCTTGCGATGCGCCTCCATGGCATGCGCAATGCTCTGCGCCTGGGTCTGAAGCACCGGGAAGTCTCCTTCGAGGTTCAGCTTCTCGCGTCGCACAAACGCGCCATGCAGTGGCTTGCAGTCAAAGTAGCGCTCGCCCTCCACGCTGCCGTCGTTGCGACCGAGAGGCTTGTCCAGACGCACGCCGATCCACTTGCCCTCGGGCAGCCCACGCACAGAGCCGATGTAGGCCACCTCACCGAATCGCTTGAGGCTGGCACGCAGGCCCGTGCCCGTGGAGCGCAGCTCGCAGCGCACACCAACAGCCAGCGGCGTCCCTTCCATTCGGCTTCAGTCTTTGTGGTAACGACCTCAAGCGTCAGGAGGAAGATGTACCGGTACCCCAAAATGTACCACCTGGAAGTGGATCGGTTTTGAAAGGGTCGAGCCATTTGATGACACGACGTCTGATTGGTTGAAAATCAGATTCGACCCATGGGTCTGTGGGTCTGGGTTAAACCACGGAAATATCCAGCACAGCCAGCTGCAACTTGGCAATTCAGTTCGGATTCCTCCAAGCCAAGAAGAAGCAGAGCAAGCATGAGTCACCAGCAGCCCGGATGGACAGGCGGCGGCTACCCAGGCCAGCCAGGTTACCCCCCGCAGCAGCCTGGATACCCTCCGCAGCAGCCTGGATACCCTCCGCAGCAGCCTGGATACCCTCCGCAGCAGGGCTACCCGCCGCAGCAGCCCGGATACCCCCCGCAGCAGGGCTACCCGCCGCAGGCTGGCTACCCTGCGCAGCCGGGATATCCGCCGCAGCAGCCCGGTTACCCTCCGCACCAGCCTGGGTACCCGGCGCAGCCGCATGGCTACCCCGCGCAACCCGGTTACCCCGCGCAGCCGGTGTACGTGGCGCAGCCCGGTGTGGTGTACGTGGGCAAGCACGGCAAGCATAAGCACAAGCACAAGCATAAGCACAAGCATGGCCACAAGTTCAAGGGCTACAAGTTCAAGGGCGGCAAGAAGATGAAGAAGTGGTTCAAGTAAGCGGGTCTTGTCGAAGCCAAAATGCGGAGACAACGCAGCGTTTTGTGGGGCGTGACATAAGTATCTTAACACCATTGTAATCAAACGCAATTGCGCAAATGCCAAATGGAACTGCTGCCGTATGTAGTGTCTCAAATGGACGTGCTCTGCATGCAGAGCTTCTCCTTGTCGCGTTCATCCGGTCGCACGCATTTGGAAGTGCCGCATCCACATCAGCACCCACCGCTCGTGGTACGGTACATGTCACGGTAATACCACTAAAACCGGTATTTTCCCATCTTGAACTTTCTTCCAGGAAGTAATCAATCCTACCGTACCCATTCTTTCTAAGGGATTCTGGTCTGGACAGTTGGACGTTAGTCACTGAACTTGACCCGCTGATTAATTCGCAGAGAAGAAAATCAAGCCAAGAGCTCAGACCTCCTTCCGCTCGCCATGCAGCAGCCCCAGCAGCCTCCAGCCAACGGCCAAGCACCTCAGCAGCAGTATCCACCTCAGCAGCAGGCTCAATACCCTCCTCAGCAGCAGCCAGGAGCGTATCCTCCCCAGCAGCAGCCTTCTCCATACCCTCCCCAGCAAGCAGGCGCGTACCCTCCGCAACAACCTGCCGCGTATCCTCCTCAGCAGCCAGGCGCTTACCCGCCGCAGCAGTATCCTCCTCAGCAGTACCCGCCGCAGCAGCACGGCTACCCGGCCCCGCAAGCGTACCCGCCTCCGCATGGAGCGTACCCTCCGCAGCCTTACCCACCTGCTCGAGGCTACCCAGCGGCTCCGCCTCCAGTCGCATACCCGCCTCACCCTCAGCCTGGATACGCGTACCCTGCCCAGCCAGCGTACGGATATGCTCAGCCGGTGTACGTGGCTCAGCCTGGTGTTGTCATGGGCCACCACCACCGCCGTGGCAAGTTCAAGGGTGGCAAGTTCAAGCACAAGAACATGCGCCACGGAGGCTATGGCTATGGTGGAGGCTACGGCGGCGGCTATGGCCACCACAAGCGTCACAAGGGCCGAGGCTGGTTCAAGTAGATGCAACATCACATGCTAGAAACCAGTTTGTGCGTGTTAATGAAAAGTCCAACGTCTGATTCTCCACGTACTCTCTCTCTATATATT
>JAADXR010000162.1:0-57407 GCA_023337935.1 Elongisporangium anandrum | reverse complement strand
CCCCATGCATAGAGATTTCCTGAGCTTGTGACAGCCAGAGCGTGGGAGAAGCCGCTTGCGATGCTGACGAAACCAGCGCCATCTGCGCCATGAGCCAGCAGCAACTGTGGCTTGGCGCTTGTTCCCTGCATCTCGGGATGGCGAGTCGTGCCAGTGAATCGCTCGCCCATGCGATAGATTGAGCCATCTTGGAGTAGCACGATGGTAAACGCCTCGCCGCAAGAGACGTCCACGACCACAGACTTGTTCAGCAGCACGCTCACATACTTTGGCCAGGCACAAATGCCATTCAGCAAGCGATCTCGTTCGCGTGGTAATGTAGACGAGAACTGGCCTAGCTGGCCTTCAAAGTTGCGGCCCCACGTGTACAGATCGCCCGTGCTCGTGAGAGCAGCCGAATGCGCACGCCCACACGCGATCTTGGTGAACACGAGCTCTGAAGAAACGTGGACTCGTTGCAGGCCACACAGGGCCGCCGCCCCGCTGATTCCGCTGCCATCCGTCTGCTCAGGCGTAGCAAGGAGCGACGCGGTCGAGCTGGTCTTGCTGCTGCAACCGCCGCCAGTATGCTTGCGGATCTGTCCCAATTCGCCATGCTGGAGCTCAGTATTACGAGCGCCCCACGAGAAGAGCTGGCCATCGAGCGACAATGCTACGCGATGATGCCATCCAAAGGCCGCACGCTGGATCTTGACGTCCTGTAATGCATCTGTCACGGCCTCTTGCTCCAGCATGACCGATGCAGAGCGCTCGGACTGCGGCCAGTTGAGGCCCCAGGCGTCCGTAAGCGCTACGAACTGGCTGTAAGCACCGTAAATGCCCTTGATCTTCTTGCCCAGCAGCTCGTCGTCGATGACCACGCGGCCGTTTGTTCGCTCGCCGCACATGTACACGATGCCGAGACCGCCTTCAAACCGCGGTGTCGCTGGCTGCCTGGCCATGATGATTGTGCCTCACACTCCACACAATAGAGTGACTCTTCAGAGAATGGATTGAAACGACACCCGATTCTGAAGCCATCCCGTCACCTTGATCGAGCGAGGCCTCGGTTTGGCAGTGCGAGGTAAGCACAGGAGTCGCAAGTGCTCCTTTCAGTGTTCGTTGTGCTGGGCACCAGATGCTCTGAATATCCTCCGCGTTGCTGCCCTTCGTGGCTCGACGGTCGCTTCGCATGGCCAGCTCGCCGTACTGTATGGTCGGTATTCATACCTCTGATGTGTCTTGACCATCAAGGTTTAAACCACCTGGTTACGCTCATTCGAGAACGCGTCGCAGAAGAGTAAGATGCTGCAGCTGTGCTGTCTGGTCATAGGCGACGGCAGCATCGTCCCCGTCAGCATTGAAGAGAGCATGTTGGCAGGCTTCCTCTCGCAAAAGCTCAAGGCCACTATGCCTGATCTTGCCAGGTGTGATCCCCATAAGCTCACGCTGTATCTGGCGAAGAAAGGAGGGGACAAAGAGGCTGCCTGGCTGAATCTCTCGCGTGAGGATGACGCCAAGGTGATAGCCGATCTATCGTCGCCAACAATATCAACAGTTCTTCGAGACACGCATTTGAAAAGCGATCTTCAAATTCATCCAGCCTTTCAGCTCAACAACGAAAGGAACTTTGGAGCATCGTCGCCACCAAGCGATGGAGTAATTCACGTGTTGGTGGAGCTGCCCGAATCCCGACCATTCAAGAAAGCGCGTATCGACCACGGAATTCCTGATGAAGCGGTGCGGGATCTGGCGAACAAGATCAAGGCTTTCGACTCCAATCAAGTGTTCAATATCGACTGCGTGACAGACGTGCCCTTTCCATCGTTATCGATATGTCCGAGGCGGTTCCAATGTGACAATCAGCGCTGTTTCAAGTATCAAACCCGACAAGAGCTAAAGCCTCTGTATGATCGGATTATGGGGCTCTGGAATGACGATTGCAATGTGACGGTGAATGTTTCAGGCGCAATTGGTTATGGCAAGTCTCATATGCTGGCTATGCTGGTGCTTTTGCTACTGAAGAATCGAAGTGCTGGCAATGGATCGGCGCCTTTTGTCTGCTACATCCCCGATTGTGGGGGTTTATTATTTGGGAGATATCCTGTTGTGAACTTAATGAAGCGAAGCATTTTGCTGCAGTTTCCGGACTACGCGCTGTCATTGGACTCGATCGAAGACATCCGCAAAGCGCTTGCGAATCAACGTGTGCTTTTTGTGGCAGATGGATGGAACTGGATTGACAATAACGATCCGGCGTCACTTGCGGCAAGAGAAAATCTGGACTTCTGTTTGGGCTCATCAGTGCTCGTGAATGTGCATGGAATGTCGATGTACTCCGAAATGTGGTGCACAACTTGGCACAAACAAACCACAGCCGTTGACGATTTTAACTATCAGGGCGGATTCAGTGACGACGAGTTCGACGTTTGGCTGCAGAAGCATTCTTTGATATTTAAAGAGCATAAGGATGAGCTTGCACGGTTGACGGGAAAGATCCCGTTGTTGTTGTCTGTCTTCGACAAAGTCTACCAAGATGGTGATTCATGGGAACGTATCGTCCTGCGTGCACTGCAAGATACGGTGATTGAAGATTGGACGGAGTTGCTATTGTAATTTTATGAAAGCATTGAAGCGGATCAAGTGTGGAACGTGTATTCTGGAGCAGTTGATCCTACCAACGACCGTGAGATTGTGGATTATCGCTTTTTCTATCGCGATAGATCTGAACTATTTCCCACGTGCGGAATTGTAATGCGGCTGGTGTATCGTATATGGATCATGAAAGCGCTATCAGACATAATAAGCGCTACTGCGCACCGGACAAGTTCAATTGACGTTAAATGAAGCCGGATGAGCTCTGCAGCTCGAACTTATAGCGGCGGGAACATCGCTATCAAACTTTTACACAGCGAGAGATCGGAGTTATTGCGAGCCCTGACGCAAGTGATCCTGCGTGTGCTTGAGCTGTCATGAGCCTACTCACATGAATACAGAAGTTTATATACGTATTTACTGGTTCGACATACCGGCTCGCGACTTCAGGTATGAAAACTACAGTTCGGATAAAGTATTCCAACGGTGAGCCGACAAGTGGCTTTCGAATGGTGTGACCACCGACACCACTTTGGTTGGTATTAAAGTGGCGATCTTCGATATGCTTTCTCCTCTCGCACCATTTTCGAGGTGTGGACTTCGATTGCGGCGTCCCAACAATTGCTAATATTAGGCCTGTATATCTCATTGGATTGCTTTGATCACACGAAGAAAGGGCTGATACGGCTTCACTGAATGATAAACTGTGGAATGTGACTCAGCCGATGGCTACCATCGCTTCAATAATGAGAACGACTACGACCGTTCAATCTTTACGTCGGTCTTTTAGTGAGGTATTGGCTGCAAGGGGCTAGACAGCAAGAGCTGCGTGTTCGACACGATCTGCTAGCGTTGCATTAACCGACCGCGAGCTCTACAGATTTTCGGCAGATAACAGTATTGGACTCCTGGTCTCGAGATCGTTTAGAAAGGACAGTGGCGGAGTTTCGAAGACCACACGCAGCTCATTGTTCATGCCAATTTCATTGGTTTTCTCATCGCAAGGCTGATGGATACGCATTTTGCTCACAGAGCAGAGTGACTCTTCAGCAAAGGGATGGTCCATTTGCCCTGCTTCGATCCATTATGGATCGAAAACGACACCCGATTCTGTAGCCATCCCATCTCCTCACACCATCACACCACGCAGTATGCACATGATACCGTCGCGGCATGCGGGTCTCACGTGAGGCAACTTGGACAAGTACTGTATCTGGTGTCAATCTTTCGGTGCAGCCTCAAGAGTCAGAGAGCAAGAGATCCGGTGCTTCAAGCTGACTGTCAGCTCTGTTCTGCCCATCGTTATCAGCCATGTCGTCCCTCACAACCTGTACAAATACATACCCTTTCATACTCAGTTTCACAACCGAACGACAAAGCTCATGATTACACCAGTGGACGAACCTGCGGATACTGGATACCCTCGCAAATCCGGGAAAACAGACCTTCGCGGCCTTGATGGGTGCAGAATTCGGCTGTTTGGGCATCATGTGCCACTTTTTGGAGTGTCTCGCCTTCCCAGCTGTTCATTCGGAAAGTCCGGACTTCCCACGTCAACCACAACCGCTCGGAGTCAGCGGTTCATTCGATATCCCTTCGTCTCGTGCTGCTCATTCACAGGGAGATCTCATAGACATGCTCGCCAAGCAGCGGATGCTCAAGGCCTTTACGCTGCTGGCCGCCGTGGCCGCCACCGCGGTACCTCTTCACGCCAGCGACTCGCGGTCGGAGTCGTACTCAGGCTCGTACTGGGACGACTCGTGCGAATACGACGGCGTACACGTCAGCAGCCATGCCAACGCCACGTATCTCATGGGCCAGGCCCACGAGGCCGACAGCGTGTACGCCAAGTGCGTTCTCGGAGCGCTGATCTGCTATAAAGACACCGGCGCGGACGACCACAGCACAGATTACGAGATTGACTGCAGCGCCGAGTACATTCACGTGTCTAGTGACTCTGGCACGGCGTCGGCATCGGCCACGATCGACATTTCATCCTCAGATTCGGACTCTGCCTCGGCTTCCGCCTGGTCGACGCCGTCTGCGGCCGAATCGTCGGCTGAGTACACGACTTTGAATCACGATTCCATGTCGCTCGTGTCCTCGTCTTCGTCCTCGCCGACGTCATCTTCGTCGCATTCCTCGGCTACCTACTCTTCGGGCTCTTCGTCAACGACGCCATCCCCATTCTCCGTCTCGTCGTCGTCTTCTGTATCATCATCTACGTCGGGTACTTCGTCTTCTTCGGTGTCTATCGCCTCGTCAGACTCCTCTTCTGCTTCGTCGGCGTCGAGATCTGCGCCAGCAGAATTTTTCAACTTCGCGACTTCAGGAGTGGGGTCTTCTGCGGCATCATCGTCTTCGTCCGAGTCTTCATCTTCCACTGAGACATCTTTGTCTGGCTCCGCTACAGAAGCGTCATCTTCATCAGATCCGTTATCGTCCACCGAGCCATCGTTGTCTGGGCCCGCTACAGAAGCACCGTCTTCATCGAGTTCTTTATCATCAACGGAGGCACCTTCGTTTAATTCTTCAACGGAAGCATCGTCTTCGTCGGAGTCTTCATCATCCACGGGAATACCTTCGTTTGGCTCCGCGACGGCAGCACCGGCTTCATCGGATTCGTTTTCCACGGAGGCTTCTTTTTCAGGCATTGCGACGGAAGAATCTTCATTATCAGAGGAGTCTTCATTGTCCACCGAGGCATCTTCATCTGGCTTCACTACGGCGTCGTCTTCGTCGGAGTCAGCATCTTCCACGGAGGCATCTTCGTCTGTCTCTTCGACAGTATCGTCTTCGTCTTCGTCTTCGTCTTCGTCGGGGTCTTCCTCGTCTGGGTCTGCTACAGAAGCACCGATTTCATCGGGCTCTTTATCCTTCACGGAGGCACCTTCGTTTAACTCCGCCACGGAAGCATCGTCTTCGTCGGAGTCTTCATCATCCACGGAGACACCTTCATCTGGCTCCGCGACGGCAGCACTGTCTTCATCGGATTCGTTATCCACTGAGGCGTCTGCATCTGGCTCCGCTACATCAGCATCGGTAGAATTCGATGAATCCTCATCTTCCGAATCATCGTCAGAGTCTGCGCTTTCCTCAGCACCGGGATCGCAACTGGACTCGTCGATTGAATATGATGATTCTTTCTCAGCTACTGCTGATTCGTCAACAGAGACATCAGCGGAGGATGCACCAGTACCAGATGAGCAATCTGGAGCTGCTTCATTCACTTCAGCTGAGACGCAGGAGCCAATTTCAACGGAACGTTCATTTTCTTCATCTGGATCTGTAACTATTTCCAGTTCAGCATCGGCGAATCTTCCGCCTTCAGCGTCTGGATCAGCGACTGATTCATCAGTTGAGTTTGACGAATCGACATCCTCTGAATCCTCGTCATCTTCTGCAACTGGTTCGAAGTCTGCGTTATCGGCATCAGGGTCAGCAACCAGTTCATCAATCGAGTACGACGAGTCTTCATCTTCACAAGCTGCCAAAGAGCCCTCCAGATCATCATTTTCATCCGCTGGATCAGGAACAAATTCATCTGCTGACAGCGGAGAATTCTCATCCTCTGGATCTGCTGAAGAGTCATTGGCGCCTGCATTTTCGGCTTCTGGCTCAGCTACAGATTCATCAATTGAGTATGACGATTCGAGCTCGCAAGATGAATCAGCTGTATCCTCATCGACTGGATCTACTGATAAGTCATCCGGGTTTGTGCCATCGGCATCAGGCTCAGCGACCGATTCATCCGTGGAGTACAATGAATCGAGGTCGTCAGATGAGTCTGCCGAATCATCCATGTCAGGATCCTCGGAAAACTCATCTGAAAGTTCGCTATCGAATTCAAGTTCATCTCCTGACTCATCGGTTGAGTATGATGGGTCGAGTTCATTTGATGAGTCTGGTGAATCATCTAAAGAAACCTCTCCGTCTGCACTCTCGTCCTCTGGATCAGCAACCGCTTCGTCGATTGAGTACGAAGATTCTTCCTCTGCGTCCACTGCCTCAATATCGACAGCGGGCTCATCAGAATCGACGACTGGGTCGGTGGCTGTGCAAGCGAAATCTAACTCTGTATCGACTGATGGATCTCTTTCACAGTCCTCCTCATCAGCAGGTTCTGTATCTGTCGGCTCAATGAGCTCTACATCAACCTCTTCTTCATCTTCGAGTTCATCGACTTCGTTCTCCAGCAGTTCTTCGTCATCGACTGCATCAAGCCGTTCTTCGTCCACTTCATCATCATCGTCATCTTCATCGGTTTCTGTAGGATCGTCGTCGTCTTCCTCCACCTCGTCTTCATCATCGACGTCGGCTTCTTCATCTGCCTCATCGTCATCATCCTCAGGCTCGACACCAAAACGGACGACAGCCACTCCTTCCGTCACCTCGCCAGCTCCACCGACATCGCTGACATCAACAACAGCTACGCCTTCGTCATCGAGTTCTTCTTCATCGTCGTCTTCGGCAACGGTGTCTGTTGGATCGGAGTCTTCTTCGTCTTCAGCGTCGATGTCTACTTCGTCATCCGCTGCGGCTTCATCATCATCATCTGGAGCTTCGTCTGGAGAATCGTCTTCATCAACTCCAATTCCGACACGAACAACGGCCACACCGATTGTGACTTCGCCAGCTCCCCCGGCATCTCCCACGTCGACGACAGCTACGCCGTCAACAGACTCCGCGTCGTCTTCTGGATCAACGTCTGCCCCCACGACCACCCCCAGGCCTACAACAAGGACACCCATTATCACTTCGCCGGCGCCTCCGGCATCTCCCACTCCACGTACGGCCACGACTGCACCCACGGCATCGTCGTCTGACTCCGATTCTGGTAGCTCGTCTTCTGGCTCCACGACTTCTTCGTCTAGCTCCAGTTCTTCATCTGGATCGTATGCACCAGGAGAAGTCGAAGGCTACAGCTCGTCGAGTGGTAGCGGCTCTTACGTTGATAGCGACGTTGGCTTCGAGCTGCTTTTCAATTGAGCGTGAGGAATGAACTCACCACCCACAACCTTCAAACTACAGATAAAGAACCTCCAGCGGCTACTTTTAGACACCAAGCAAGCATTTCAGGAGAGCACAAACGATTTTAGAGCTGACACTCACCGACCAGAAGAGATGCAGCGCCCCATTTTGATCAGTAAAACTGTATATTGACCTCACCAATAGTACCTTAGCATCGATTGTTCCCCTCTGCTTCAGCAGTCGTCTCCTCATGAGGCCTTCTGTCGGTCTTGAGCTCTTGATCTATGCGGCCGCTTTCTTCTTCGGACGGACTTCGCTGTCCTGCACGTTGTGAAGGAAGATGGCGTCATTCGGATGGTCCTTCTCGCCTTCCTCGTACGTGTAGGACGCTGCGACTGCGAGCACCGATCCGTCGTGGTTGAAGTCCAGCGCGGCGATGCTGGTCGGGTACTTTGGCAGGTGCGTGATGCGCTTCTTGTTGTCGCCGTCCCAGAGATTCACGACGCCGTCGCAGCCGCCCGTGGCGAACGTGCCGTACGTGCGATGGAACGCCAGCGCATTGACGGGATAAATATACGTCTGGTCGTCCACCTTGCCTCGGTGGCACTTGAACGCGTAGCTCTTCTTGCTCTCGCTCGAGGCCGCCGAGTCGGCGAAGTACTCGAGCGCCACGCGGCCCTCGATCGAGCCCACCGCGTAGCCATGCAGCCCTGGGAACACGCGCACGCAGCGCGTCTGGTACTTGAGCGGCGACTCTTTCTTCTCGAGCGGGTGGGCGAAGTTGCGCAGGTCATACACGATGATCTCGCGCGTGGACGTGCCCACGACCAGCAGGTGGCTCAGCACGTCCATACCGAACACCTTGCCTTCGTGCTTGGCTGCGTGGATCATGGCGTTGTTGCCATTGCGCACGTCCCAGACCTTGACGGTGCCGTCCCATCCGCCACTCACAGCGAGGCCTACGTACAGCACGAGCAACAGCAAGAGCACAATGTACTCAATCAGCAACAGCCAATGAGCACTCTGAAGCCATTAACCCACTGCGTCCTCACCGTAATCGCGTGAATAGTCAACATGGCGCACGGCCGCTTCGTGCTTCCCGACGTTCGTGATCTGCTTGGTCGTGAGATCCACCTGCCGCACAGCGCAATCGAGGCCGCCGGCAAACGCCTCCGAGTCGCTGCCGCCGTAGCTGCAGGACAAAACCGGGTGGTCCATGTCCACGCGGCTGCGCAGCCGCACGCCCTCGTAGACGCGCAGCGTGGCGTCCCAAGAGGACACCAGCAGATGCGCGCGGTTGCCCACGGCGCTGAACCGCAGACAGGACACGCCGTCGCTCGGCGGCGCCAGGATCTCCATGTCCGCCATTATGCCCACTCAGTGACTGACTGGAAGGGCAACCAAGCTAGGCACTCAAGCGGGGGAGCTCCACGGCAAGTCCCTCGTTCGAGTGACCCACACGACTGAACGCATGGCCATGGGCCGGCAGCCAAAGCCTAAGGCCGCGATGGCGCCGCCCAAGCGCATGCCGCTGCTGCCGGACGACCTGGTGACGCAGCTGCTGCCGTTTCTGAGCTGGAAGGAGACGCGCAGCATGGCCCAGGTCTGTGTGCACTGGCGGTCGCTCATGCTGCACGCCCGATCCGTCCATGTGCAATGGCGCACGACCGTTCTCTCGGCCGGGAACGCCTTCCAGGCCGTTGATCTGCTGCGCAGCAACGCGCAGGGCTGTCTGCATGCGCAATTCGAGCCGGATCTTGTGATGATCACGATCGGAAGCGCAGACACAACGCCGTTCCAGCGTGGCAAGCTCTGGGATACGTTCATGCGAACACTCGAAGGCGAACAGCTCCTGCCAAGGAACTGTGTGGTGCTGGGTTTCTTCTCGCCGCATGGCGTGCAGGGCATCAACAGCAACACAACAGCAACAGCATTCGAGTCGACTGAGGCTGATGCGGCAGTCTATGAGTTTGAGTACGAGCCGGAAGGAAGATCGAGAGCCAATACCCAAGAACTCACATTGGTGGTCACGACAGCATCGCTACCGCAGACGACGATCGAGACCGCCGTATTCGAGCGCAAGGAACTGCGTCAGGCTGCAAACGGACGAAGCGACCTGGAGAATCCGTTCGCTGTGCATTCGTCCGATCCAGAAGCGACGTCGCTGCTCCTGTTCAGCGTCAACGCTGGCAGCGCCAGCTCGCTGCTGCCTGTAGTCGAGCAATGGTATCCCGGTGCCCCACTCGTTGGATCCGTCCTGCCGTTCGCCGATTGCTGCTCACCGATCGCTGTATACCGACCGCAATACGTGGCGCCTACGCCAGTTGGACGAAGAAAGCAGAGACCTCGAAGTAGTGCGAGCCTGAATAGTCAGCGCTCGCTCTTGGGCCGCTTGGAGTTCCCGTCGACGCTGCTAGTGCGACTGCATGGTGACGTTCGGCTGCACCCATTCGGCTCATGTGGCTTCCAGCCAGTGACTCCGGTCGTTCGTTGTGAGCGAGAACCCATGCCGTCATTGCGTGGCCCGTTCGCTTGCTACACATACGGCCGAGTGTCAGTGCGAGGCCAGGAGTTGACCTTAATGGAGCTTCTGGATTATCAGGATGGGACTCTGAGCAACGAATCGACCTTCAACATGTACTCATGCGCGGATGCTGCCGGCCTGCATGCCATCGCACGTGGCAGTGGCCAAGAGACCCACTCGGCGTCCAGTGGTGCTCCGATTGACCGCGTGAGCATGTTCATCAGTATGGAGTTTGGAGAAGTTCTCTCCTTCGACGCGCGATGGCACGAGGGCGATTATGGAGTGATGGCAGTCCAATCCGCTGCAGCCGCCAGAGTAGCCCACGAACGAGCACTGGACCAGATCTGCTTGCACATGAAGGAGCGGCAGCACAAGCCACTGGGAGCGTTCATGGCGACCTGTATAGAAAAACGAAGCACGTTGTACAAGGAGCTCGACGTCGAGAGTCGCATGTTCGAGTCCATCTTCCCCGACCTCGGCCTGCAAGGCTGCTTTTCAGTCGGAGAGATCGGGCCAATCGCACTCCCAAGAGGTGCACAGGCCCCATCAGCCTCGGGTGTCAGCCCAGCGCTGCTGCAAACGAACACAACGTGTGGCGTAATTGTCTACTTAAAACAAAAGTAAATTCAAGAATTATTAGCTTTGCATAGAGTGAGAGGTCGCACGAATGCAAGGGAGCTCTCTGCGATTACAAGGACGCAATGACCTGCATCATGGCCTGCACCGTTCCTGCGATCATCCCCACGACGCCAAACACCACGATGCCCCAGTGCGCCATGCGAGACACGCACGAGATCGTGTCTTTGGTGGCGCGGAGATACATGTAGGGCGGGATAATGATCGCCAGCATGCTAGAACCGACGGCACCGAATAAACTGATGAGCAGTCCGACGTCCGGCACACAGATAGCGATGACCATGAGGCATGTGCACAGCATGGAGCGAAACAGCGTTCGGTTGCATTCGTACTGCGAAAGACTGCCGACAAAGGTGGCGGCCAAGCGTTCAAATCGTGATGGTTGTTGCTGTAAGGAAGGTGGATCTGCTGGTCCGTTTGCTGATGAGGAGCTGAACTCGAGCACCGCGTGGGTCTCATCTGTCTCTGGGAGATACGACCGCTGCACAAGCATCGCTCGCTCGTGTGCTTGGCCACCACGACCCGCACGTTTTGGTCGTGGGATGGGTCGTAAGCTCGATCGATGGCGTTGAAGCGTCTTCTCCATCACTTCCAGCGCTGGGTAGAGCTGGATCGGGAACGAAAGCAGGCAAGCAAACGCCAGAAACACGTTCGCCTAATGATTTTCAATAGAAAAGAGAGTGAGCTCAGATGTGGAAACAGCAGCAAAGCAAAGGCGTGTTTACTGACCGCAGTTCCAAGCCAACCATCGTAGTATTCATGCAGCACTGCCGTCATGCTGCCGTTGGTGATCTGTCCAAAGGCCAGAGTCGGCACTTCGCCAATGAAGAGGAAGAGCACCAGGATGAGAAGCATGCACAGTGCAAGCACTCGCGGGAAGAGATGAGGCTCGCGCATGTCGTTTTGAATGGGCAGGATCAATCCAATGCCTTCGAAGCTGTAGACGGCCGTGCCTATTAACCCGACGAACACTTAGCTCACCATTACTTCTCAGAGTATGATCAACTCCACGTACCATAGAACTCTGGGAATTGCGTCCAGTCCACCTTGACAGGCTCCACGCGGGGCTTGGACGGATTCGCCATGTACGAGAGCGAGTAGTAGAACACGATGGCGATGCCTGAGATGACAGCGGCGTTGGCCAGACTAGAGAACGGCGTGATGCGGTGCAGCGTCCGGACCCACGACAGCATCAGAATCAGCGGGAAGATGAGCAGGATCAACTGGCGCTCGTGCACTGCTTCCTGGAGGCTGCGGAGGACAAGGATACTCAGTCAAGCCCATATTAAGACCGTAACCTCATGAGATCCAGGCAACGTACTTGTCTGGAAGGATGGCGTGGATGTTGGTGGCCACAAACGTGAAGTAGACGCAGCAGATGCCGAGCTGCGTCCCCACGAGAAACGTGTCGATGAGGATCTTGCCCTTGCGACCCAAGATCTCATAGCCCACGTCTCCGAAGGACATGGGCGCATGCGGACTCACTAGCCGCTTGCAGTGCAGCAGCAGATCCATGTTGTAGACCGATACGAGAGCCTACGAGTGCAGGTTTGTAATGGCAAGTGAGCGAAACGGCAGCTTCAGTATTTGCGACACGGCGCACATTACCACGATGACGAAGATCACGGGCGCTGCGTAGCATCCGGCCTGCGAGAACCCATGCGGCAGCGACATGGCGCCAGGACCAATGTTGCCCTTGCACAGATGCACGACCACAGCCAGCACCGAGAGCTTCTGGCGGCGACTACCGCGACTGCGGCCGCTGGGCTGCACGACGTGGACGAACTCGCCCTCGTCGCGCTTGTGCCTGGGCTGGTGGTGCTGCTGCTGCAATGGCTGGACATGGATCGGGGGCGGAGCAATGGCCATGTCACTGTCCTCCTCCAGCGTCTTGGGCTTTCGCAGCTGCGGCGGGTCGACTGAGGAGCTGCTGGGCTCCATGCGTCTCCGGTGGGTTCCTTTTTTCCGTTGCGGCTGAGGAATGTTGCGCGAAGGTGCGCCTTATTCCTGCACTTCTATGACTCCCCCACACACTCTGAACAGACGCGCATTGCGCATCCACTGAAGCTGGACAAGCGCACGGCTGAAGAGGGAGACAGGCATTGATGAGACCTCCTGTTAGCCTGTCCCTGAGGCCCCTCGCAAGCGACAGGATCGTGACTCTGACCGCTTGATCGGGATGGCGAAGCGCTCGGCCAGCTTTGATCGCGATGTCGCTGACTACTGATTCCCAAGCCGCAGCCCGTCGACAGAGCCACGCGGATAGCGCAGATGTCGTCGCAGAACACGCGCTTGATCGCCTGCGAGTCCGTTCAGTCGCTCTCTCTCTCTCTTCCGAAGCCATCGCTCATGTAGCCACATGGTTCTCAAAACACGGTGACTCGTACCTTCAACAACACCGCCACCCAAATACTAGCCCGTGTTCTGAAATGTCGAGTCGACTATTTTTGTCTTGATGTCCGTTTTAGTCGAGTCGAGTCGATTGGCAGGTGAGTGTGCAGTGGACCGGACGTGTGGAGGATCATCCGGCAGCCAGCATGAGCGTGAGCCGCGCGTGGGAGAAGAATTACCTGGCGGACAAGAAGCCGTACTGGAAGCACTTCCGCCCCGGAGACATCTCCATCACGGCCGTGCGCTCCGTGGCCATCCAGGGGCTCATGGTCTTCAACGGCTACGTGGCCTCGCTCGAGCTCGAGGACTCGGACGACGACGAGACCAGCTCGAGCGACGACGACGACGAGGTCGACGAGAACCCGTGGAAGCCCAAGAAGAAGAGCAAGGCCATCGACGCAAACAAGGACGACTTCGAGTGCCCGACCGTCCACGAGTTCTCCATGAACTGCACCAAGTCCTTTGTAAAGTCGCTCAGCATCACGACCTACGTGCGCTCGTTGGAAGAGCTCGCTCTGCGCTTCATACGTCCGCAACTCGTGGGCAAACTGGTCAAAGGTGAGAACCCCCCAGAGACTGGTTGCGTGGTTGTCTTGCTGGTGCTGAGATCATGCTCTTTGCTGTGTAGATGTGAGCAAGTCGGCCACGCGCAAGTACGTGCGCACGCACAGTCGCGTCACGGCGGCGCGATTGGTCGTGCGTACGGGCATGCGAGCCAACTTCCTCGGCCACATCGCCATCTTTCTGGTCGAAGAGGTCGGTCTCTGTTGAGTTGTATAGAGGAAAGCCACCGACTCTCACTCTCTTGTTGCTTCGTCCTGTAGACTCAGCAGATCCTATTGATTTTGTACCGGAAATTCACGTCCAAGGCGCCCAAGAAGCTCAGTGACAAGGGCGCCGACAAGGACGCCGAAGAGAGCGAGGCTCTGTCGTTTGCGCGTGTGACTGCTCGCAATGCGTCGCGCTCGGGTCTCGCCGTCATCACGGGCGGACTGGGAGCTGCGCTCGGCACGCTCGTCCGTCCGGGTGTCGGTACGGTCATCGGTGGCACGCTGGGAGACACGATCGCGTACGTGCTCTGAAGACCTCGCTCCAGTAAGCAGACAAATATGACCGCTTGTTAAAAGGCAAGAGATCGTGGTTGTTATTACTTGGCCTCACGTTGGGTATGCTAGAGGTAGAAAAACGCAGACTCCTGGACATCGTTTCGACGGCCGACCAACTTGTGCACCACGACTGCGAGCGCCATCGGCTCTGTGCTCCGTACCGTTGCTCCTGCAGCCGTGGCGACTGCCATTGCGTCTGGACTGAGGCAAAAGGCCTCAGGATACGGCAGCTCTGCATGCGTTGACATCTTCAGAGCGAAATGGAAGATCCACTGGTGGCAGCCATCGCCAGCGTCTCGACGCTCTCCCGCAGGCATGTTAAACGTAGCGATGGAGTCGCATACTGCACTCGGATTGGCGTGCAACACGAGGATGGAATCTTCATCTGCGCATTCCAATTCGCCCTCGAGAGTCTGTCGCTGCTGCTCAGTCAATCCGATCAGCGTCTGCACCTGCTTGGCCGCATTGGTGGCCAGGAAACAGGCTTCGAGTGCAGCGAGGCTCTCCGCCTGCGCGTACATAAGAAGAGATCATTCATTAGACGCCGCTTGCTGCAGTCCATCATTCTTCAGGAATGACTGCTCCATGCGTATTTAACACGTAACCGTTGCGTGCAGAACAACGTAACTGAGTCAAGTGGATTCGGCTTCCACAATTTCATCCGCGCCGGCCTCATGGACCGACCTCGAAGGGCGGCGCCGTCGCGGCCGCTGAGCATGGCTGTGGGCGGCCCTGCGCCCAGCAACGCCCCCGCCAGAAGCCCCACGGGCGGCGGCAGTGCCAACAGCAATCCGCTGGGCGGCTTTGGCCAGTCGCTGGCGCAGGAAGTGGACAACGCCACGGCCAAGTGGATGAAGATGCTCTCGTCAACGTTCTTGGGCGATGCTGCGTCGCTCACGCTCGGCTCAGCGCTCTTCCCGCGCAAGCAAGCCGCACTCACAGCAGACAGGAGCCGCAAGGACAACGAGCCGACCAAGGAGTTCAAAGTGGCGCTCGTGGGTGGAGCTGGCGTGGTACGTGGGGCCAAGAATCAGCGATTGCTTGGTATGGCATGGCCTCATTAAGACGTGCGTATGTAGGGAAAGACCAGTATCGTGCGGCGCTGGTTCAAGCGCTCGTATCAGCCAACGTACGTGCCCACGATCGGCGTGGAGGTCGTGACGCTGGCCACGCAGTTCGAGCGCGAGGACGTGCTGGTGCATCTGTGGGACGTGTCCAGCATGGAAGTCGACGCCAACGCCTCAGCGCTGCACTCCATGATCTGTGACGATCTTGACGGCGTCTTCTTCGTGTTCAACGTGCATCGCGTGAGCTCCATCGCGGCTATCGACAAGTGGCGCCATGCGCTGTCCAAGTACATCTCGGCCAAGGAGATCCCGTTCTTCCTGCTGGCGCACAAGGCCGATCAGCTGCAGAAGCGAGTCATGCGGAGCGATGACATCGAGTCCTACGCACGTGTACGTACTCCTCAGTGAGGCATTGAAGAATAGATATGCTAAGCTCTGTGCTGTGCTCAATGCAGGCGGCTGGCTACAGAGGCTGGATGTGGACAGTCGGCCGGTCGAGTTTCGGTGAGAATGAGAAGCACCCGGCAGTCATGGAGGCCCTCGAGCGCATGGTGGAAGCAATATACAAGGCTCGTCAGATGGCGGAGAACGCGCGTCTTGCGAGACTAGCGAGGCCAAAGGTGCGCCTTTTAAATCCCTGCTCGACCTTGCGAGTTGGATTTACATGAACTACTCTATAGGGCATCTTTACACCAAGCGAGTCTTCGGCCCCGCTGCAGGTTCTGCAGACAGACGATGCGCTGCATCAATTCTCGGCCTCGCTGCTTCGCATCCCGACCCGTGCGATCACGACGCTGCCACGAGATGACAACGGACTGCCTACCCAGGATGACGAGGATAAACTGCTGCCAGACCCCACGCCCTCCTTAGAGCGCTCCTCAGACCAATCTCAGCTGCAGTCTGCGAATTATGGTGGCAACTGGATCCTTGGCAACGACAAGGGCGTGTATTTGCGCGTGACCGACTCGAGTGTCGTCGCTAATGACGAAACAGACGACGAAGTGGAAGATAGTGCTGCCGAGAACTACTCTTTCCCGTTTGCAGCGACTAAGCATCTTGAGGACACGGGCGCAGACACGCAGGACGAGCAGGATCCAGACGACACCGATAACGAAACGCTGCCGGACAAGTCGGCAGAAGCGAGCAAGGCAGCGCTGGAGCGCCAGCATGACCAGGAAGCGTGGCGATTTTTCGCTGGAAGCATTGATCGCTCACGTGCGGAAGATATTCTAGCGTGCGTGCATTCGCATACTGTAGTAGTGGAACTATTTTGACTGACGCTGTCGTGACTTTTGTGTTGTAGCGGTCGTGAGGAAGGCACGTTCTTGCTGCGGCGAAAGGATGCGCAAACGCTCGTGCTGTCCTACATGGGCTCTGGCCAAGTGCACCACGTCCTGATCGAGTTTGCGCAGCAGAAGTACCACATCGGGTCCTCCAAAACTTCGCAAGTTTCCTTCCGAACGCTGTGGAAGTGTCTCCGAAGCGTGCGCAAGTACGCCTTTCGAGGACTCGTGTTCACACGCAACGTCGACTTCCATGTCGCCGTGAACAAGCAAGAGCTGACGCTTGAGACGGATGATGAGGCAGAAGCGCGTGCGGAGGCAGCACTGGACTCAACAGCGACCGCCAGTGTCTGGCGTACCCGAACGCGCAGCTCTTCCATGAGTAGTGGAGGCACAAACAGCCGACACGCCTCGCCGCGCAAACCCAAACGCGTCTCAGGCCTGCAGGCCAACCAGGAGCAAGTGCAGATGCCGCAGATGGCACGCGTCCATGAGCTCAGCGTTGGGTTCTATGACCAACTGCTGCAGCGACTGACGGAACTGTCGGCACAGCAGCCGCAGTCACCAGGTAAATGATGCGATCTGGTGGTGTCTCTGCTGGCAAGTTTATCTCATGTTGATTAATTTTGTGTGGTCGTAGGCGGCAAAAACGTCGCGCCGACGATTTCGGACGAACTCGCGTCGCTTTTATCCATGGTGCGTTTGCTTCTTGCTCTCGCGCTGAATTTGCAAGGAGATCTCATTGCTTGTGCTGCCTTTAGGCCAAGACGGAACAACAGGAGTTGAAGACGCAGCCTCGAACGGGCGACGCCGAGGTGCAATGGCGGCAGCTGGTCAAGGACATGGAGGCGTGGAACCGCATCGTCATGAACCTCGTATGTGTTCTTGGACCAAATGTCTATATTGGGATCTGGAAATTCTGATATGTATTCTGTTTGATAAACACAGGAATTGAGCTCATTGACAGTTGCGTAGGTATAATTACATCTCGTGATGATCGTAAAGTTACAATCCTATGGCTCATGAATGCTACTGTCTTTTCCTACTCATTCTCTGCCTACAGCGTTGGCGATGACCGGGTCCTTCGCACAGGTCTTGTCGGCTGCAATGCCCAGAAACACTGGGAAGCGCGGGATGCCGTCGTTCGTGAGTTCCTGGCACTTGTATACGATGATGCTGCCGATCGAAGGCGGGTCGCCGCGCTGTTCGTCCGAGAGTCCACTTGCGACCTTGAACATCTTGCCGCTTGCCATTTTGCATCGCAGTGCGCCGCACATACCGACGTACTTGCCCTTGCCGTCCTCGTGGGCGATCACGACCGCCTCGCCGTCGTGGAAGCTCTTGATCTTGAGCAGTGACGATGACCGACCCTGCGCATAGAGACTCTCTGGCTGCCGGATCATCAGGCCTTCGCCTCCCAGCTTCTCGATCTCGTCAAAGACCTCATCGAGGTGCTCCATCGACGTGCACTGCGTATGCTCGACCCACTCGATGTGCTTGGAGTCTGCATCCTTCACAAGCTTCTGCGCTCGCTTCATGCGCGCTTCGAAGGTGAGTTTGCTGAGGCTGGGCGCGTCAAAGACCTTGTAGACCAGTTCGTCCCAGTGCTTGGAGCCGTCAGTCTTTGCGATGCCCACCGTGAACTGGAAGCGACCGCGACCGCCAAAGAGCTCGCCGTCCAGATCCACGTCCGATGGGAAATTGGCTGTGAACCAGTCCGGGGCAGGGTACACGTTACCCAGACGCGAGAGAAACACGCGCTTGGAGGCGTCCCAAAACGCACGCACCCCGTCCAGCTTCTCGCTGATCCACCAGTTGACTGGGTCGTTCTTCTCGCGGTCCCATTTGTTCGCCAGCAGCACCTTGGGCGCCGTCGTTTTCACCACCGCGGCCTTACTGCTGGAAGCCTTGGAGCTGCTGCCTCTAGTGCTAGCTCCAGATCCACTGCTGCCAACACGCGCAGCCTCAAACTCGTCACCTAGAAGCTGCTTGAGGTGTTTGCAGGTTCTGGCTGTCGGTGCTGCTTTCTGGTTGCGCCACGCAGGGCAGTTGCACGTGTACACGCGTCCGAGGCGCTTGACCAGGTACGTAGAGCTCGACGATGCGCTCTGGACGTCCTGGAAGGTTCCATCATCCAGGAGAACGTTAGGGGCAATGCCTCCGATGGCTCCTGTGGCTTCGTCGTACTCTGCTTCGCCATCGTCCGATTCTGTCGCCTGCTTCTTGCTGGCGGTCGCAGCAGGAGGTGAAACACTGGAGCGCTTCTTACCCTTGACCTTCGTAGGGGCAGATGCATCTGCAGAAGGGGCTTCTGCATCCAATCGAGCGCGCCATTCGGCTTCGGAGAGCACGAGCACGCCCCACTTCTTGGCCTCGTTGGTCTTGGTCGCGCCCACGCGGTCGCCGCAGACCAGGATCTGGGTGGTCTTGGTCATCTTGTTGGACACCGCATAGCCTCTCTGCTGCGCCTCCTCCGTGGCCTGCGTCCGCGTCTGCGTCGTCAGTGTGCCTGTGAACACCACGCTCTCGCCCATGCTGCTTCAGATTCCGAAATGAGCTCCTCCCCCGAACGGAAATGGCTCAATTCTGGTGAGTGATGGTCACACCCACTTTATACTGGTGAGTGATGGTATCGTCTACTAAGTGCGCCCTTCAACCGACTGGGGTTAGGACTTTGTTAGATCTATTTTTAGTCTGAGCTAAATGTAGCCATGTCATTGGGTGGTCCGTTTCGATATGTCTGCGCTCATCTCCGCTCCTCGTTTGCGGTCGTCTGCTTTCGTGGCTCTTGACTCAACAGAGCCGCCATGCAGCGGGCCAAGGTGCACGCGGTCGAGTCGCAGGCAGACGGGAGTCTGCGCCACAGCTCGGGCAAGCCCACGTCCGATCCCCTGGGCGGCTCCTTCGGCACTGTCTCGTCCAGAAAGCCCAGCGCGATCCACTTGCAGAGGTCCTCGAGCATCTCGTCCACATCGCTCATGCCTGCGGGCTTCAGCGACCGACGGAACAAGAACCGCAACACCGGCAGCGTGCTCAGCTCCGCGGCCGTCTCGACCATCAGCTCCAAGTTCATGAGCTCGCGCATTTCGCCCAGCAGCAAGACGTCGCTGGACAACCCGCGCGACAGCTCGGCGTCTCGCGCCAAGGCGCTGTCCGAGTTCAGCATCTTCCTCAAGATCATGGACGAGGTCGCGATCCACTTCGTCACGCTCTACTTCATCAACGTCAACTCGTCCGCCGTGATCACCAAGATGGAGGAGTCCTTCACCAAGTACTACGCCAAGTCGCAGCGCAAGCTCTACCTGCGCGGCCTCACAGCGCTCATCGTGTTCATGGTATCAACCTGCGCGTACGACTACCTCGTGCTCTACGCCGACTACAACATCTCGAGCAACTCGACGACCACGACCACGACCAACGCGTACGTGGGCAACACCAAGATGTCCAAGTTCGCGCTGGTCGTGAGCCTCAAGTTCGCCGTCGTGCTGCCCGTGCTCGTGCTGACGTACTACCGCGCCAAGGTGCACTCGTACACAGACGACTTCTACCTCACGTGGGTCTGCTCGATCATCGTGGCGTCCTACCCGCTCGTGTACAACAAGCTCACGAACGACTACGGCGTGTCCTGGGTCTGCCTCGTCATCATGTACCTCTACAGCTGCACGCCCGTGCGGTTCTTCCCCTGCACGGTCTTCTGCTTCCTGTACCTCGTGCTCTACGTCGTGGTCATGCTCGCGTCCGCCACCAAGGACGACCTCGAAAGCGTCTCGAACGAGACGCTCTACGCCTGCATGTTCTACCTGCTCATCCTGCTGCCGAGCCAGTCGCGCGAGTTCGCCATCCGCGTGAGCTACATGAGCGAGCTCATGGTGCTGCTGCAGCAGGAGCAGCTCAAGATGGAGGAGATGCGGTCCAAGTCGCTGCTCAACTCGATGCTGCCCGAGTCCATCGTCGTGCAGCTCCAGTGCGGCCGCGAGCTGATCGCTGACGCGTATCCGCACGCGACCGTGCTCTTCGCCGAGGTGTGCGACTTCGACTTCTACTCGTCCAAGCTGCAGCCCGAGCAGGTCGTGGAGCTGCTCAACATCCTGTTCTACAAGTTCGACAAGCTCGTGGACGTGCACCACGTGCACAAGGTCGAGACCATCGGCGCCGTGTACATGGTCGTGGGCGGCTGTCCAGACCAGATCGAGAACCACGCCGAGCTCGTGGCCAACCTGGCGCTCGACATGATCAAGTGCATCCCCGAGGTGAGCGACAAGGTGAAGCGCAAGCCCTGGGGCAACATGGTCAAGGACCTGAACATCCGCATCGGCATCAACTCGGGCGGGCTCATGGCCGGCGTCGTGGGCATCCGCAACCCGCGCTTCAAGCTCTTCGGCGACACGGTCAACGTGGCCTCGCGCATGGAGACGACCAACCTGCCGGGCCAGATCCAGATCACCGAGGCCACCAACAACATCCTGAGCAGCAAGTACTTCACTGCCTTCCGGGGCAAGGTCTTCGTCAAGGGCCGGGGCGACATGAGCACGTACTACCTGCGCGGCAAGGGCAACTACATCGTGCCGCCGCCGGCCGCGGCCGTGACCTCGGCCGTGATCGAGTCCAATCCCAGCAGCATCCCAATCGGCTCGGTGCCCACGGGCCGGCGAGGCAGCCTCATCGGCCAGTCCATCCCGGAAGACAACGAGACCGGGCGCACAGCTACGGCCACGGCCAGCGAAGCGAAGCCAGCGCTAGCGGAGCAGCCACAGACGCAGGTGCCAGCCGGCCGTGTCACGAATGCGCGCTATCCTCGACGCAAGACCAGCACGCTGATGAACGTGGACAGCAGCAAGCTGTCGCCCAACAAGCGCAATTCGCTGCACAGTATCATCCCGCTGGCCTTGGCCGCCAACAAGTTCGCCAACGCCAGTGGCGCAGCTGAAGCAAGCGGTAGCAACAGGAGCGGCGCCGAGAAGATGATCGCCACGCATCTGTCGACAGCGAGAGCACAGGACCACGAGACCTCGACCATCACGACGGCCGCGCCATTGCAGAACGCGGGTAGCGGCACAGGCATCCCCATCATGCTCACGCAGCAGCGGCGGGGCACGATCACGCAGCTGCGGCCGGCCGCCACGATGCGCAACTTCGCCTCGGCCTCGGTCTCGGCCACGAGCAAGTCCATCTTCCGAGAGAACATCTTCGACATCGTGGAGGACGCGGACGAAAACACGTCCGACAGCAGCGGGCTGGACCAGTCCACGGCCATCATGAAGCTGCCCATGGGGCTCACGAGGCGAGAGGTGCTGCTGCGGATCCACGGCTACGAGCGCTCGTCCACGCTGACGCAGGAGGCCTTCGAGTTCGAGGAGAGCTACCGTCTGGAGAACCACAGTCGGTGGATCCGCTTCGTGCGGCTCTCGATCACGGTGCTGCTGCTGCTCAAGCCCTTCATGACCATGTACCAGATCCTGCGGCTGTCGTCCACGCGGCTGTTCGCCGAGTCCAACTTCATCTTCATCGTGAACTTCTGCGTCATGTACCCGGTCTGCATTGTGTACGTGCTGGGCACGTTCTCGCCCAAGTTCCGCGACTGGGAGCAGCTCTCGAGTGTGCTGACCATCCTGATCGTGGCCCTGACGCTCAACGCCGAAAGCGTGGCGGCCAACTCGGCCGGCCACGCCTACATGAGCGTCATCGCGCTGTACCAGTGCTACTTCGCGGGCATCTCGTTCCTGCTGCGCGTGATGAACGGCTGCACGATCCTGGCCATGTACGTCATGACCAACATGTACATCGCGCCGCACTTCGACCTCATGGACAGCCCGGGCGACATCCGCGTGGGCCGCAACGCGCTCTATATCTTCATCTTCTTCGCGGGCCAGGCCTGGGTCGTGTTCAACTCGGAGTTCAAGCAGCGGATCAACCACTACCGAGACATCACGCTCAACTCGCAGAAGCAGAAGCTCGTGGAGGAGGAGGCCGTGATCACCAAGCTGCTGCTCAACCTGCTGCCCGAGACCATCGTGCACAAGCTCAAGGAGGACCCGGAGGCCACGATCGCCGACTTCTTCGACAACGTCACGGTACTCTTCACCGACATGGTCAACTTCACGGCCTACTCGTCCAAGGTCTCGGCCATGGAGCTCGTGCAGTTCCTCAACGACATGTACACGCGCTTCGACACGATCTCAGAGAAGGAGAACCTGTACAAGGTCGAGATCATTGGCGACGCGTACTTCGTGGTCGGCGGCTGCCCCATCGTGAGCACGACCAACGCGCTCGCGGTCGTGACGGCCGCCACCGACATGTTCGCGGCCCTGCCCACGCTGCGCCGCAATTGCGGCCTGCCGGACCTCAACATCCGCATCGGCGTGCACTCGGGCCCCGTGCTGGCCGGGGTCGTGGGCAGCAAGGACCCGCGCTACCACCTCTTCGGCGAGACCGTAACCATCGCCCACATCCTCGAGAGCAGCGGCTCGCCCGGCCGCATCCACATCAGCGAGAGCACGTGGGCCCACATGAACAAGGACACACCGGGCCACGGCTTCAAGGTCGAGTACCACACGCTGCTCTCGATCAACGGCTACGCCAAGAAGATCCGCACGTACTTCGTTCTGTAGCATTCGCCTAATAGATAATCGTGGTTGTATTCTTACAAGATAGATCAGACATTGAGCTGGTTGCTGTTCAGTGGCGGGAGCGACTTCTTGAGCCCATTGCTGGAGCCCCCGCCCGTGCTGGCGCGCTCGCTGTTTCTTCGGTGCAGCTCGTGGCTGTCCGCTACAGAGTCGGCCATCGAGGGCTTCATCTTGCGCTTCGTTTGGGAGGCACCAGAGCCATTGGAGGATGGCACAGGAGCCTGGGGCTTGAGCACCTGCATGAAGCCCACGTTGGGCGTCCGTGCGAAGGTCTTGTTGTACATCTCTTCCCGATTCAAGAGCTCGCGTTTGATGTAAGCCATCTCATCCATGGTCTTGCGCACCAGCGCTTCGCGTTCGGCAACCAGTCGTTCCAGCTCAGCGATGCGATTCACGTCTTCCGGACGACTCTCTCGCCTCGCATAGCGCTCCTCCCAGCTCCGTACGGTCAGTGTGAGCTGGGCCGCGTTCTCAGCCATGATGCGCTTGGTCTCCTCGAACTCGTCGCTTAGCAGTCGCGTCTCGGCCAGGTTTTCCTCCAGCAAATGATCCATATCGAGCTTGGCGGCCTGTTTGAGCGTCTCGATCGCCTCGCGATTTGCTCTTTCTAATGAGGTGACGCGTTCCACAAGCTCCTTGGTCTTGTCTTCCAGTGCTTGACGCAGCCGAACGACCTCGGCCGCGCTCAAAGTGCAGTCATTCGACTTCTGCGCCAAATCGTTCTCAAGTCGACCCTTGTGCGTCTGCAGAGCAGTGACCTGCGCATCGTAGCGCGAGGTCGTGTCCTGCAGCTTGGCTATGTGTTCTCGATCCTTCTGAGCGCTCTCTTCGCGAGCCTTCTGCAGCAGCTCTGTACGCAGTGTGAGCAGCTCTCTCGTTTGCTTGTTGGTCAGATCCTCCTGCAGTTGCTTCATTGCAAGCGTATGCTGCTGTCGATTCGACTCGAGTAGCTTCGTGTGAGCAGAAATCTTGCCCTCTATCTCGCGTTCGTGCTGTGCTCTTGTGGTCTGCAGCTCCACTTGGGCTTCTGCGCGCAACTTTTTCTCCAGTTCATCTAGCTTAGCAGCATTCTCGACCATCATGCGCTGCAGGGATTCGGTAGTTTGATCCATGAGCGTCTTGTTGTCCGCCTCCATTTGCTGCCAAGTGCTAGCGAATCGGCTGCGCAGTTCCTCTAGCTCATAGCATCTTGTCTCGTGCATCGAACGCTGAGTCGCCAGAGCCTCCGCTCGAGCCTGATCGATAGCAGCCGTCAGAAGCGCACTCCTTTGCGCGGCGTCGGACAATTTGGCGTCGTATTCTTCCCGTAACCGCGCTGTTTCGCCAGTTAGTAGAGTCTGCTGCTGGGCTTCCCATGCCTCTTTCGCTGCCCCAAGCGCTCGTTCGTGTTCCATCGCCAGTTGTCGCAACGTCTGGGCCTGCTGCTGCTGCCACTGGTCCTTCTCGCGAGCCAGTCGTGCTGAGAGTGCATCCCGAGCGCTTGTCAATTCCTTCACCTGCTTCTGGAGAGCGTCTTCCTTGTCCTTGAGCTGCTTTTGGGCCGCTTTCTGTTGATTCGCGTGGTCGGCTTGCAGCTTCGAGAGCTGATCTTGCGCTTTCTTCAGCTGTTCAGTCAGGGCTGTGAATTTCTCCTGCAGAGCATCGAGATCTTTCTTAAGCAGAGCTCGCTGGGCCTCGAGCGTCTTGAGTTGCGCGTCCTTCTCTGCTATCTGTTGCTTAAGCGCTGTCTGCATGGTCTCGAACGCCGTCTTCTGCTCACTCAGAGCAGTCGCATGCTGAGCCTTCAACTCTTTCACTGTCTGCTCCATCGCCGCACTGGAAAGTGCTTTGGCTTTGGACTCGGACTGCGTGAGCTTGGCCTGCATCTCGTTGGCCAGCGATTCCAAAGCGCTCGTATGCGTCTTCTTGAGCGTCTCCATCGCTCTATCATGCGCTTCTTGCTGCTCTTTCATTCGCTGTGTCAGCTCTGCAAGCTGCTTGCCGTGCTGTTCGCTCTGCTTCTTCGCATCAACGGCCAGTTTGTCCTTCTCGGCCGTCGAATGGTTCTTCTGCAGCTCCACGGCTCCCAACTTGGCCTGCAGGTCCTTGATCTCTTTCTCCTTGGCCGTCAACTTGTCCTCCAGCGCCTGAAGCTGTGCCTTCCACGCTGTTTCCTGCTGTGTCTTCAGCTGATTGAGGCGGTCCATCTCAGTGTGGAAACCTGCGATCTGCAGCTCTTTGGTCTGCATCTGCTGCTGAGCGAGTGCATGTCTCTCGGACCACTGCATGGACCCCTGCATGCTCTCCGCCTGCGCAGTCTCCAGCTCCTTCCTTGTCTGCTGGAGCACTGACTCCTTGCCTTGCAGCATGCGCTTGAGCTCTTCCAGCTCCTTGGCCAGCGCATTGATCTTGTCCGTACTCACCGAGAGCAGGTGCTGCAGATTCTGCGCATTCACGTCGGCGTCCTTGCGAACGCTCTGCGTCTCCTGCTGCGCTCTGGCCACCAGCAGCTCCAAGTGCGCGACCTGCCGCTGGAGCTCGCTCTGGGACTTGAGCAGCTCGTCTTTATCCTGCCGCACACTGGACTCCTGCGCCCGAACGGCCTCAGCCTCGCGCAGCAGCGTCTCGATGCGGCTCACGAGCTGCAGCTTCATGGCGTCCATGGCTTGCTGGGCTTCGGCCTCCCTCACCGCTTGGCTCTTGGCGTGGTCGAGCTCCAGTTGCCTGCATTTGAGCTCTCCTGCGGCCTTGAGGCGCACCAGGTCCTCACGCAGCTCGTCCTGCAGCCGCAATTGCTCCGCCAGCATGTGGTTGTACTTGGAGTTGGACGCCGTCACGAGCTCGTTCACTTCCTCATGGTGCTTGGTCCGCAGTTCGCCCAGTGCGGTCTGCAGAGTTGTGGACGACACGGAGGCCGCGTGGGCAGCATTCTGCTGGCTCTGCTCCTGCGCTAGCCGCGTGAGCTCCTGCACTCGCGCCTCAAACGCTTGTTCAGCCATGACGACCTGCTGCTCCAGCGCCTGCATCTGCTGCTGGAACCGCTGCTGCTGGGTCTTGGCTTCCTTGTGCAGAGTCATGACCTCGCGCTCGTGCGTGTGCTGGCTGCTCTGGAGCTGCTTCTCGTGTCGGGCCGCACTCTGCGTCTGTGCTGAAACTTGGTCCTGCAGGTGCCGCAACTTGGCCGCCGCGTCCACTGTGACCCGCTGCAGCTCGTGCGTGTGGACGCGCTTGGCGTGCGCGACCTCCATCTGGAAGTCCTCGTTGCGCGTGTTGAGGTGGAAGATCACTTTGGTCAGCTGCGCGATCTTCTTGCTCATCTTGAGGTGCAGGTCCGGTGTGAGGCCGCCGTCCCCCGCGGACAGCGACGCCATGGTGGTCGATGATGTGACTCCGGCCGTGGGCGTCGCGTCCTTTCGTGTGTTGCGGCCGCAAGACTATTCAAAAATAGCACGCCGCATACGAAATACCATGAGCTATACGCTGCAGAGGATCGTGCTATTGCTGAGTTTGCGGCTCGTTGTCGTTCATGCGCTTGTGGATTTTCCCGGGGTTGAGGTGAATGCGGCCGTGGGGCAGAAGGCATTCGCGAGCAGCTACTACAACTATACACCCAATGTGCTTTACGACACGGTATACACGGCCACGAATGCTGTGGACGGCTTCACGGACGAGAGTAGCTGGTGGTCGGCTGGGGACAATTCGAATGAGACCGTGTTCTGGCAGGTCAACCTCACGGCCACGCCGCCGAAGCTCTCTCGCATCATCATTCGATGGCACGGCTTCCTCACGCCCCTGAGTTACAGCGTGCGGGTCTCGTATACAGGCTCGAGGTGGACCACGATCGCTACGGTTAGCAACCTTTCAGTGTCCTACGACCGCGTGGACGTGATTACGTCTGGCATGGCTAACGTGAGCACGCACTTCTACTACGTGCGGCTGATCATGGACACAGCCAACGTCTGTCAGGACGAGTTCACGTGCTCTGGTAACGCCACGGCCGTCACGACCAAGACCAACGAGCGCCGGATCTACGGTATCCGCGAGTTCGAGCTATGGGTTAAGAACACCAAAAGTGGTGCGTATAGTGTGGCATTCTGTAAAGTGTGGCTCGTGTTGGACTCACCTTGCTTTTACCTGTCCATTTGTATGCATGCAACATAGCGGCCACACGGGCGTACGGACGTTCGGACACATTGGTCGCAAGCCTCCTGACTATACTCACAGCGGCATGGCATAGCAGAGGCGGCTAGGAGAGACATGAGGACGAAGTACGAAGGACAACAACGGATTGGTTTCTATTCAGGACGGAATGAGTTGCTATTGAAAGACACCTTATGCGCTGGGAGGAATAAAAAGAGGCCGATGCTATACACTATACATGGATGGAGGATCCACATCCTAATGCACGCGGCCAGCAGTCCCCAGCGACTGGACATGGGAGAGAACACGAACAAGCAGAGTCGAGAGAAAACGGTGCATTACCAGTGAGAGAGACGGTCGCCCTTCTCCTTCTTCTTCCCCCGACACCAAAACGCACTTACAAGGCCGAGTCCTTGTCGATGGTAAATATGTCCGAGCGGTTGTTCTTGGCAGATCGGCGCTTCTTGTACAGCACGGCCATGACGGCGAGAACGGCGAGTGCGCAGGCGCCAGCGATAGCGGGCACAGCAATAGCCGACGACGAGGACGAGCTGGAGTCCGTCTCGTCGCCGCTCTGGAAGCTGACAGCGTTGACCGAGAAACCGGTGGTGGTGCTGCCCGAGGCCTTGGAGGATTCGGAAGCGCTGGCGAAGCTGCCGGCGGCCTGCTTGTGCGCGTGCGATCCACTGGAGGCGAAGGCCTCGCCGACAGCAGTAGCACCAGTGCCGCTGCCGTGCTTGCCCTTCTTCTTGCCGCTGAAGCTGCCACTGTGGTCGCGGGCGAACGAGCCCGAGGGCACGTTGGCCGGCTTGACGACGCCCGTGGTGCTAGTGCTGCCAGTGAGCGATGAGTCCGAGAAGTCGATGGCGCGCACCTGTGCGGCCATGCACACGAGCGCGAGCAGGAGGACACGCGAGAGGAGCTGCATGGGGACGACCGACAACAATTCTATTCGCGGGAGGCGACGGAGATTGCGGAATGACCACAGGAAGAGCGCTGGGCCGATCTACATAGAGTCGGTCCGCCGCGTTTTAGGACAAGCAAATGGCGCTGCGTGGCCAGCTGGTTTTACGCAACACACCAGCTGGTCGAGTACGTTAGGGCGAGGCCAGTAAAGTATACAGTGTATACTGGTACCCCAGGGAATAAGTCAAATATACGCATGTAAAGTAGCGGTATGCAGACTGGAGTATACACTGGAGCATCCGGAATTCGGCACCTGTTTTGGCTCCAAGAGTGCAGCAGCTGGAAGGTAGAGTCCCAGTATGTTCCGCGGGTGGACAGACTCACGCATGCCTTTCATCCCCTCTTCCTCACGACCGATGTCTGTCGACCGAGCTGAATACTACGCAGTATACTGGACTTCAATTCAGGGTGCGCAGCGTGTGTATACCAACTACATCATGACGACGAAGGCCATTTGGAGGGTCACCGTGGGTCAAATAATTGAGTGGATCGTTTGGCAAAGGTAAAAGAGTGACTGGCCCTTAAGGATCTCGGCAGCACACCGCGTATACCATGTGGTTGCCCTGCCCAGTATACAGTACAACTCGCCCGGCTTGAGGTGTCAGTCGCCTGCTCGAAAAAATTCTCGGCGACTTCTGGGATTCCGCGCAAAGCGAATGCGGGCTCGGCTTTCCATAATCGTACTTTATCGAGTATATACAGTAGAGTGCAATAGCGGCCCAAGACCGTTACGTGCATTGAAATGCATGCCCGGCCCAAGGGTCATGGTTGTGGCCGTCTATGTATAGCGTGGGCTGGCGGCCATTGCGTGGCCTGCGGCTGGGGCCAGTAGCATCATGACGGTGCGTCGCCAGCAGACCAATGCGTACGACTCCATGATGGCCGAAATCCAGGCCGAGGACCGCAGTCGTGCGCAGCCGCAATCATCCGAGAGCAAGGCCGAGGCCACGGACAAGCAGAGCGCCGAGTTCAAGAGCGGCAGGGAAGACAAGCAGCCGTCCAGACACTCGTCCTTTCCTTCGCGAGGCCCTGCGTCTGGGGCCACCAAGCGCCGCGGCAGTCGCAGCCATGGGGACGACCAGAGCAGCGGAGACGACTCGGACCAGGAGGTCCAAGGTACTTCCACTCCCTCTGGACCTCACGACTGCAGCATGCTGATCCTGTCTGTGTGTATGGTGCTAAAGCCCCAGTGCGCCATGTTGATCGCGACCAGTTCGTAGCCAAGCCTGGGCTCAAGACCACGGCCGCTGATACGGACGGCCGTGCGCTTCGGTCGTTTCTCATGCGCGCTCCAAAGCTCGGATCTCCTGCCATTCGAGTGAGTGTCTACCCTGCTCCTATGTTGGTCTGCTGCCATCAACTCAAGCCTGTTTGCCTGTTCAGTGCTACGTAGAGCGTGATCGCCAGGGCCTGAACCGCCTGCATCCGGTCTACCGCTTGTACCTGGAAGACGGCAAGCAGTTCCTCCTGTGCGCGCAGAAGAGATCGACCAGCAAGACGTCCAACTACGTGCTCACGATGGAGAAGACTCCGACGGACCGGCGCAGTCCGCTCATTCTGGGCAAACTGCGTGCCAATTGGGTGCGTACCATGGCGCCAAGGCCAGCTCTGATGGCTCCTGAGATGCTGACGTAGGCTCTGTTGTCTTCTGCAGTCCGGATCCGAGTACATCATGTACGACGCCGGCCTGAGTCCCAGCAAGACCGCCTTGGACGTGAACGTACGCTCGCTATTGGGTCTGACTGAGTTCGAGTACGACGACATGGGTCCTGGACGCATCAACGTGCGCATTCCGCCTGTGAGCGAGAACGGCCTCGCAGCGCAATGGAAGGACCCAGGACTGGAGAAGACCGGCGCTGTGGGGCGATCGGCCTGGGAGCGCTCGGTCGGCGGAGAAGCCGTCATGCTACGGAACAAACGGCCGCAATACGACGAGAAGCGCGGTGGCCACGTGCTGGACTTCCATGGCCGAGTGTCCATGCCGTCCGTGAAGAATTTCCAGCTCCAGAGCGACGTAAGTGCATTAGCGACCGCTCTTCTCTCGAGCATGGTCGCTGACTGATCACTTCTGTAGACGCACGCCGACGATCCGACGCTGCAGTTTGGCCGCGTGACGTGCCAGCTGACGAATCCGCGTGTGCAGTGCAAGTGCCACAAGAACACTTTCAACATGGACTTTCGGGTACGTGCACTATCGCAATGAATGGGCTTGGAGCCTTCTGGCTGACTGTCTGCCTCCACAACAACAACGCACAGCACCCACTCAGCCCTCTCCAGGCCTTTGCCATCTGCCTTTCGGCCATCGACAGCAAGTTTGCAGACTTGAAAGTGTATGAAAACATGACCAAATTCCTCAAGAAAAAATGAAAAATCCACATGCAGCAGCAGCTGGCTGGCTTGTCGGGAGGCTTGGCTTCTTTGACGCGGTCGGAGTCTATACATTGCGGTGTCTATCCTATCTCCATCGGCCTCCGTTGCCGCCGCCATTCCTTCGGTTGTAATTGTTGTTGTTGTTGCTGTTGTTCCCGCGGTTGGAAGACAGCGGGGCGTCTAGACGAGCGTACGAGTTGCGATACTGCGTCGAGGCCTTGGACTTGTACGAGGAGTTCTTGTAGGAGGAGGACTTGTTGTTGCTGCGAGGCACGTAGTAGTACGACTCGTCGTCTTCGCCCTCTTCGTTGTTGTAGAGCTCGCTCTCATCGTAGTAGTCGCGTCCACGCTTGCGTCCGCTCTGCTGACGGTTGTTGTTCTTGTTGGGGCAGTCGCTCGAGTAATGGCCCTGCTTGCCACAAGCGAAGCAGCTATTGCCAAGGTATCCTGTCCGCTGCGGGCACTCGGCCGAGATGTGGCCGGTCTTGTCGCACGTAAAGCACTTCATCACGGATCGGTATTGGCGGGCCGTGAAGCTCGTGTTCGTCGGCTCCACGTATTCGCGGCAGTCCTGTTGCGTCAGACACGAGAGCGTTAGAGTTCTACCAGCATAGAGCTCGTCCATTTGATACGCAGCACTTACGTAGAGAACGTGGTTGCCAGCGCAGTTGGGGCAGTACACGCGGCGGCGGCCTTCAGGCGCAGGCACCGGCACGCAATGCAGATGGCCAGGCTCAACACAGACCATGCAGGACACGTCGCGAACGTGGCTGTCGGAATGCTCGCAATCTTCGTCGTCATGGCCGACACGGCCGCAGACTCCACAGTTCTGAAGGCGCAGGCGCTGGTTCGAGCAGTTCTAGAGACAAAAGCAGCGAGATCGTCAGCGATGCAATGCCGACAGAGTGGAGATCGTAATCATGATCGCACCTTGGCTTCGTGTCCCAATTGCAAGCACGAGTTGCAGGGCAAGTGGGGGCAGGCCAGCGCCAAGTGGCCTCGCAGTCCGCAGTAGTAGCATGGCTTGAAAACCTGTCAATTCAGCAGGTCAGAACCTGTCGTGCACGCATACAGTGAGAGCAATGCGCACCTTGTCGTTCATGCAGACGCTCGACATGTGGCCGATCTGTCCGCAATTGAAGCACTTGGTGGCCAGGTCCGTGATGAAATAGCGGTTCTCGCGGCGCTGCTTGCGGTTGTTGGCGCCGGCGTCCTTGCCGTCCTTGCTCTCACTGGGCGTCACTGGTCTGGACGGCGTGTCTTCGTGGTCGAACTTCTTGTGCTGGCTCATGGACGACTCGGTCGAGAACAGCGGCTTGCCCACCTGCATCTCGCGCTCGGGGCTTTCGGGCTCGTCCTGCTCCCACGCCTCATTCTCCATCTTCTCCACTTCCCCCGCGGCGCCGCGGAAGCGCGAGCTAAAGTCGCTCAGGATGAAGTCGTTGAGCGGCTCGAGCGGCGGCTCCTCCAGCACTGGGACAGCGCGTTCGCTGCGCTTGACCAGGAAGCGCGACTTGGCCCAGCTGGACAGCTTGACAAACGGCTTCTTGCTGGCCTCCGGCTCCTGCTCCTGCTCTTCGTCTTCCACCTCGATCGGTGCATCCTGACTGCCATCCTCATCGTCGTCCACGTTGATCACGCGCTGGCCCAGGTCCTCGTTGTCCTCGGCAGAGTCCGAGTCCCAGCGTGAACCAGTGGCCGTAGCTGCTCGCTTGCTCTTGCTCTTGCGGTCGTTGGTCGGGTGCACGCGCAGCGTCTGCCGCTTGTGCGCGCGCGGGTCCGACGGGTCCATGACATGCAGCTCCTCCTCCTCTTCCTGATCGCCCTCCTCGCTCGAGAGGTCGCTCATGACCACCGGGTCGTCCTTGCTGCCGCGCATATTGAGTCGCGGTAGGTATGACGTCGTACTTAGCAGAGTATTCAATCTCTAACAACCAACAGAAACACGGGTGTGCCCTGTATAGAGTGTGTAAGGTACCATCTGTCTCCCGCCCTAGCGGAATACCTCTGTTTAGGACACATACTGTCATCATGGCGTCGATCGATGAGCCGCTGGATCTGATCAAGCTGAGTGTGGGCGAGAAGATCTACGTCAAGTGCCGCGGGGACCGAGAGCTGCGCGGCGTGCTGCAGGCCTACGACCAACACCTGAACATCGTGCTGAGCGACGTGGAGGAGACCATCACGGTGCAGGAGCTGGACCAGGAGACCTACGAGGAGATCATCAAGCAGTCCAAGCGCACCATCGAGATGCTGTTCGTGCGCGGCGACGTCGTGATCCTCGTGGCCCCGCCCCTGCGAACGGCATAGAGAGGCAAGGGGAGGCGCGAGCTGCCTGCCGCGTAGTGTTAAATCAGTTTGCATGCCTTCCGCTCTTCGCCATTCCTTGTTTGTTCCTCGCCCTTGCTTCAGATGGACCAGTGATCCAGGCGCTCATCGAACGCGTCCAGCGTCGTCTCGACCTCCTTGGCCTCTCGCTCACGCTGCGTCTGCTGCTGCTGCTGCTTCTGCCTGGCGCTGTGCTTGGCGGACGAGACCGGCTGAGCGCTACACATGGAGACGTTGGGTGCGAAGGGGGACTTTCGAGCCTTGGAAGAAGTCGGCCGACTGGTGTTTGCTGATGCAGCTCGAGTGGGCTCCTGTGTAAGGGAGTTCAGCTCTGGACTCGAGCAAGAGCCGGGATGAGTCTTGGCCGTGTGCTTCTTCGCTGAAGGCTGCGCCCATGCCTGTTTGCGAACGCACTGGTCTTCGAGGTCAAGCTGCCTAAACTGTTGCTGAGGCTCGTTTAGCCACATGTTGGCAGCTTTCAGTTGCGTCTGCTTCGCTTTCACTTGCTCCCGGACACTCGTGCGCTCGTTGTCGATCTGCTCACGCAGTTTCCGACGCACATTGACATCGTAGACAAAGTCCACAGGCTCGTGGCTGTGAGCAACAGGTCGCTCATCATGCTTCTTTCTCGATGGGCTCTGTGTTGTGGCTCTCGTGGCTGTCGGACCGGTGTCGTGCTTGCTGTAGATCCGAGTGGACTGGTGCTGATCCACGCAGGTCTTGGCCTTGGTCTTCTTCTTGCGGCACGGGGCGGCGGAACGAGGCGAGATGAACTCCGGCGGCAGATCCGCTTCTTCGTCAAACCCCGTGCGCACGAGATCTCTCTGCTTGGTCGCGAGTGTCTCGGGGTCCAGAGGAGGCACCTTGCCACTGAGCTGGCGGAAGGACCAGCCCATGAAGTGCTCAAACTCGTCCAGCTCTGCCACAGCACCCAATGAGTCATTCTGCCATGCATCACAGCACCAAAGGAACGCGTACCCTTCAGACACTCTGGCCTTACCGCCAGTCCGCTCATGCTACGCCTTGTCTGCCACACTGTTCAACCAAGGCGTTCAATGCGGTCGTATTTTTATCCGCCTCACTGCATCCGCCTCTGTCCGTCAAACGGAACTCCATCAGTCCATTGCCACGAGCCCGAAATAGCTTGGTGTTGAAGCTCATGGTCACGCACATATAGTGTGGTCCACATCACTTACGCTCTATACACACACGCGGCACTGGCCACTTCCGATCCTGATGGCCAAGCCCAAGCAGCCCAAGGCGGCGGCGCGTCCGGCCCCCAGAGCCTCAGTCGATGACGAGGAGCGCACGCTGTGGGCGCCCAAGGTGGAGACCGTGGTGTCGCTGCTGCTCGTGCCGCGCGTGATCTCGGCGCTCGTGAACCCCATCGCCGACTGCGACGAGAGCTTCAACTACTGGGAGCCGCTGCACTTCATGCTGCACGGCTTCGGCTTCCAGACGTGGGAGTACAGCCCCGAGTACGCGCTGCGGTCGTATTTGTACCTGGCGTTCCACGCGGCCATCGCCAAGGCCACGGAGCTGGGGCTAGTGCTCGCGGGCGGCAGCGGCGCGGTCGTGTCCAAGGTCGTGGTCTTCTACGGCGTGCGTGGGGCGCTGGGGCTGCTGTGCGCCTACGCGGAAGCGCTGTTCTACCAGAGCTGCGTGGCTCGCTTCGGCCGCCGCACGGGAAGATACCTGCTCTGGATCCTGCTCTGGAACGCCGGTATATTCCACGCCAGCACGGCGCTGCTGCCGAGCGTGTTCGTGATGTACCTGGTCATGCTCTTCACCAGCGCGTGGATGACGCAGCAGCACTTCGTGGCCATGCTATGGGGCGTCACCGCTGTGCTCTGCGGCTGGCCTTACGTCGGCGTGCTCTTCGTGCCGTTCGCGCTCGAGACGCTCTACGTGCGCGGCGTGATCAAGAGCCTGTTCATGGGCGTGCTCATCGCCGGCAGCGTGTTCGCTCTGGAGGTCGCCGTGAACTTCCACTACTACCAGCGGATCGTGTCGCCCGCGTGGAACATCGTATACTACAACGTGCTCTCGGGAGAGACCGACTCGACGCTGTACGGCACGGAGCCCTGGAGCTACTACGTCATGAACCTCGTGCTGAATTTCAACGTCCTGGCGCTCGTGGCAGTCCCCGGCGCCGTGTTCATCGCGCTCTTGCGTGCGCCTGCAGGCAACAGCAAGCTTCAGCTGCTCGCGTACCTGTCGCCGCTGTACATTTGGATGGCCATCATGTTCGCTCAAGCGCACAAGGAGGAGCGGTTCCTGTTCCCGGTCTACCCACTGCTGTGTCTGGCTGCAGCCATCACACTGAGCGCCAGCGTGCACACGCTCCAGAGACTGCCCAAGGTCGGACGGCTGCTGTCGACGCTGACAATCTACGGCGTGCTGATCGTGTACACGCTGCTCTCGGTCTCGCGTATCACGAGCAACGTGATCAACTTCACGGCCCCGCTGCGTGTGTACCACCATTTACACGAGCACGTGCTGCCCAATCCAGCCACGAGTGTGCTCTCCAACTCGGCTACGACCCTCTGCATCCACAAGGAATGGTATCGCTTCCCCACGAGCTTCTTCGTGCCGTCGAACCACACGCGCGTGGAGTTCCTCAAGTCGTCCTTCGGCGGCATTCTGCCCAAGGCCTTCGAGCAGCACGAGAACGGCACGTCAATCATCCCGAGCGCCATGAACGACAAGAACCAGGAAGAGCCGAGTCGCTACGTGCCGCTGAGTGCCTGCGATTACGTTGTTGACCTGAAGCTGCCGACGCATGAAGAGCCCTGGGAAGATACGGCCACGTGGGAAGTCGTGCACTCCGAAGCCTTTCTTGATGCCGAGCGCTCGCGTTCTCCGTACCGATCGTTCTACATCCCGTTCATCACGGAGAAGCACGTTCAGTTCGCCAAGTACTCGATCTACAAGCGCAAGAAGGTTGACTAGATGATTAGATGGTTTCCATCTAGTAGTTTGAAGGCGATATTGAGCAGTCAACCCTTCTCCAATTAAACGCATCCTTCGTGTTCATTCGCATTCTCACGCTTACTTCCAGATCCCTACGCATTCGGTGCCGCAGTCTCCGCCGTTGGAGCCACAGCAGTCACGCGCAGTTGCGGGTAGAGCAACTCGATCTGCTCGGCGCAATGGTTCACGTTGAAGCAGATCGAGCTGATGCAGTTGTCGAAGGTCGGCAGCACTTCGTCGTCCATGGCTTCGAACTCAAGCAGGCCGCTGTGCTGATCGATGCTGCCCTTCATGCGCTCCTCGCAGATCATCGTGGCGGCGACGCGCTCAGCGCTGTCGGCATCGATCTCCAGCAGCTTGCCCAGCTCGTCCAGCGCGATGCTGCTGTACACTCGACTGGCAGCCAGCAGGTTGTGCTCCAAGAACGCGTTCTCGAGCACCGTGAATCCGTTGGCGAGCACGGCCTTCTGGTGCGGCAGCAAGTTCTCCTCAAACTGCACCAGCTCGGGGCGGCGGATGAGCTGCTCCATGTACATCTTCTCCAGAATGGCCACGTGCTCGCTGCTCTTGACGCGCTCGTCCTTGCAGAGCGTACCCAGCAGCCGCGATCGCTGCGGTCCGGCCGAGGCCAGGATCACACAGGTCACGGCCTTCTTCAGCAGCTCCATGAGGTCGTCTGGGTCGACCTCATCGGGCTTGGACTGCGAGAACTCGTAGTAGCGCAGCGCGGCGTCGAGGAACTTGCGCTTCGAGTCCAGGATGCGCGCGTACGAGACCTGGTACCGCAGCTTCAGCGTCCAGTCCTGCACGTTGTGGATGAAGCGCGAGGCGCGGTTGATGAAGTTCTCGGCGTCGACCGTCTCATCTTCCTGCAGATACAGCTCGGCGATCTTGACGTACTTCTCGGCCTTCTGGATGTCCGTGTACTGGCGCGACGAGCTCTCGAGGTTGATCGCGGCGAGCGCCTTGGCCGCCTCGATGTACTCCTCCTCCTCCATGTACAGCTCTGCCAGCGCCTCGCGGAAGAGCACGTCCGGCTCCTCGAACGAGACCACGCGCGGCTTGATCTTGGCCAGGCAGAAGATGATGAACTCGAGCTTCCACGGATGCGTCTCCGGGTCGATCTGCGTCAAGGCCGTGGCCATGTGCGCCACCACCTGAACGTATCAAGAGAAAAGTCAGACGCTGGCCAGCAGTGATGGGGTCAGAGACAGCGTACCGCTCGGGAGATCACTAGTAAGACATCTTCTTCCAACACTACACAGATGAACAACGTCAGTCTAGTGTCCAGGCTACAGCTAGATCCAGATACATGCGCTTACGATGCGTCACGAGCGTCTTCAGGTTCTGCAAGTCATCCAGCGATTGGTCCACAAGCTCCTACGCACAGCCACACCAGCAGCGTCAGAGCAACCGAGCCCATGGTCACTGCAGGTCAGTGGGCTGGTCCACTCGCCTTGTACGCACTGGTCTTCTCCTTCTGATCCGCCAGAGCAGCCACCTAGAGCCACAGTCGCCACACACACACAGTAACCAGCATTAGCTCAATGCGCTGTGGCCTGCAGAGCCACAGAGAGAGAGAGAGAGAGATGACGCACTCGACGCAGTTCGCTCTCCATCTCTGCAGGAAATCTGGATCGGAGATATGGCGCATTCGCGTAAGTACGAATACACCCAGGTAAGCGTACCGTGGTCTGGTGTCTTAAGTGCGGCATGCACACTTGTTTCTGCTGTTGTCAGCAGAAGAAACAACGGCCCAAGAGAGAGGGACGATGGCGACGCCGCAGCGCCGCCGCATGACGACCGCACGGCCGGCCGAGGGCCCGCGCATGTTCCTCACGCTGCGACAGATGCAGCTCACGGGCTCCACGCGGCCCAGCGCTCTTCCCGTGGCCTCAGGAACGCGTCGCATCGTCAGCAGCAGCATTGGGTCGTCAGCCAGCAGCAGCCGCACGCGCCTGCAGACCGTGGCCGATCTGCCCGTGGCGTTCCTGGACACGCTCAACAGCGAGGAGATGCGCGCGTACGAGCGCCACACGACCTTCAACGGCCGCAAGCGCAGCTTCGCCCATCTCATCCGAGAAGTGTACGACCTGGTCGACAGCGCGCAGTGCGAGAAGAAGGAGCTGCGACGACTCGTGCACGAGATCGTGCAGCGCGTGCTGGATCCGCACGGCAGCGGCGGCCACATGCCGCTGGGCGACGCGCACATCTCGGACTCGATGGCGCGCTTTGTGTCCTCGGAGCGCGAGACCTTTCTACGCATGGGCGGCGCCGAGTGTCTGCTGCGGGTGATCCACGCCATGCGCACGGACGCCGCGTCTCCAGAGGATCGCACGCGAGCAGTCGCACTGCAGCGGAGAAGTACCACTGTGCGCGATCGCAACGATGTGCGCGCCATGTGGGAAACGCCGCTCCCCCACATCGAGGAAGGCTCGAAGAACCGCCACGACGCGGCCTCGCGCAAGGCGGTGCTCAATGACGCCATGGTGCGATACCTTTTGGCCAAGTGACTCATGTGAACGCTAACAGTGCTCGTTGTGTCGCTGTCTAGGGCATCCTGCGTGAACTGTGCTACTTCTCTTCTGGCCTGGCCAAGCAGCTCTGCGACAAGGACGGGCTCATTGTGTACCTGTTCCAGCTCATGGCCGAGACCAAGTTCTTCGACTCGGCTGCTGGACTCGTGGAAGAGATCCTGGCTGTCCGTGAAGAGTCCTTCGATCTCAGTCGCATCCGTAAGAGCTCGTGTCCTGGTGCTGATGAAGACGCATGGGCTTGTTCGCTCACGACGTCCTTTTGTTTTGTAGCCAATTTCCACAGCATCGTTCAGTCGCTGTCCTCTCGTCAGCTGGCTTTCTTCTGTCGAGTGCTTGCGCTCGTAGTCTTTGAGCCTGAAGATCGGCGACTGCTGGAAAACTCGAGTACGTCTACTGTGTTGCTTAGCCATTTACTGTCCTTGGTGGTTCTGAAGTATCTGCTCATTGGTCTGTAGTGGTCATCAAATCGCTGGAACTACTGAAACTGCGCCGCAATCGGATGATGCGCGCTGATAACATCGTGGATCGCAACCACGCCATGATCTTCAACTCGCCGCTGGTACTCCAGCGACTGCTGTTGGTGCTGCAAGTGCAGAACTTCTACTTCTCGCTGAACCCCGTCTACGAACCATTCTCGTCGGAACTGGCGTCGTCTGCTGAGTTTGCTATGCTGCTGAGTCAAACCAGCGATCGCAGTGACTGGGACACTTTGGATCGCCTCGTTACGCGTACCCAGGGAGATCTGAGCATTCTGAATCGAACGACTGAGCATCGTGCGGGTTCTCTGCACGAAAATGCGGGTCACAGCCACCGTCAGCATCACCACCAACCGTTTTCGGTCGAAACGGCAATTCTGCGGGACTTGATCTTTCGCAACCGAGCTCCAGACCAACGCGCACGAGAAGATGTGGAAGCCCAAGTAATTCTCAAGTCGATCGTGCTCGCTCCGTACAGAGTGGAAGTCCTCTTTGTGCTGTGCACACTGTTGAATGGCAAGCGTAAGATCGACTACCAGGACCGTTTGGCTGTGATGGGACTGGTGAAGATCTTGAACACCATGTTTGATAAATTCCAGTGGACGCCGTCCAACCCGCAGCCATCGCAAGCTCCCTTGCACGGCCCCGGTTGCGATTGCAGCTTGGATGCGTCCTTGAAAATCCAGTTTCTCCGGCTAATTCACAACTTTTGCGACCGTGATTACAGTGACAACGCCAGCAAGCTGTTCCTTCTGAGCGAGTACGAACTGGAACTGCTGAACGACCGCAGCACAACTCCGATTGATCTCACGCACACGAACAAGGGATTGCTCTGTAAGATTATTGAAACGCTGATCCAGCAGCCACCTGATTCCATCTACCGATTCTGGCTGGCGTCCTGCGTGGAGGCATTCCTGCGCCGTGCAGCTCCGAATGAGCAGCTTTTCGTGACGCGAACGCCGTTGCTGAAGTCGCTCGTGACCGAGATCCTGAATGGCGGTGGATACCGATCTCAGGGAAGCTTCCAGTCTGCGTTTGATCTGCTTGGAGAGATGACCAAGGGCAATTGGCAGACGCTTCAACTGTTCCATCGCATGCTCAACAACGTGCAGTTCGCCAGCTTCATGGGTACGTTTAGATTGATATGCTCAATTGTTTGTGCATGATTCTGACGTTCTGTTGTATGCTTTGTACAGAGGTCGTGATTCTGAATTTGGTCGACTCCAACGTTTTCATCCGCTCCATGCTTCTATCGTCCGAAAAGTTCGGCAAGTACCCCACTCTGGCAGACTCCACGAGCTTTGGCCTGACGGACGACTACGAAATGGACCGCATGAGCGAGTTCTTAACAGTGAACGTCGTTCGTTTGCTGCGCGATCTCATGACGATCGTGTCGATGGAGGACGTGAACCACGAGAACATTTGCTGCTTGAACACCGCGATCGTGATCTTAGTCTTCCAACACCGTCGGAATCGTCTACCCGCCATCCTGGAGGCATTGCGTGGTCATGAAGAAGCGTCCGGACGGCAAGGATACATCTGCAAGAACTTCCGAGGCCTGCTGTGGTTCTGGATCCAGTACTACACACCACGAGGTCGTGACCGTCTCGGTCTGGAGCACTCGAGCGACGTCAAGTTTGAGGAGTGGCGACACGTGGTCTCCCTGCTCTGCGCAGACGATGCCTCGGAGACGTCTCTGCTGTCTGCGCCCACACGACTGCCGCCGTCTCCGTACTCGCGCATGTACACATCGTCGTCTTCCTCGGACCGCCGAGTGGAGTGATCTGAAAACACACAAGATGTAGCACATGTAGGAACCTAACGTCGTTGTCCATATATTGTCATGTCTTTTTGATCTGAAATGGATTATTTCGCAAGTCGGTTACTTGGAATCGGTTAGAAGTCTGTCCGAGTCGAATCCGTTGCCAGTCAAAGCAGCAGCATGGAGCTCAATGGGGAGCTCATGGCGGTCTTCCCGCAGGACAACGTGGACACGCTGGAGGAGAGCATCCGCGTGCGCGTGCACGACAAGGACCTCAAGCTCTCGCTGCTGCTGGTGCGTCACTTGCTGCCGTTGTTGCTCTAGAGTCGATGATAGATAGCTCACGGTCTCTGGCAGAAAGAAGACGAGCTCGCGCCCTTGTTCTCAGGTGCTGCGTGGGCAGGAACTCTGCTGTGGGACGCAGCCATTTACCTCACGCGACACTTCCTGGCAAACTACAACGACCAGTTGCAGTCGCCCACGAACGAACTGCGCGTTCTGGAGCTCGGCGCTGGCATGTGAGTCTTCTTGCATGCCGCTCACTGTTGGTGCCGCATTTCCATTCTGACAAGCCAACGTGCTTGCTATGCAGTGGCGTTCCAGGTATGGCTGCGCGCGTTGCCGGTGCCAAGCACGTTGTGATCTCGGAGCAGCCGGAGCTCGTCGAACTCATGGAGCGCAACATCATCGACAACGCCGCCGTTCTGGCGTCGAACGGCTCCATCGCCGCGCGTGAGTTCAGCTGGGGCGTGGCCGAGACGCAAGCATACCTGACGCAGTACCCGAATGAGCCGATCGACGTGGTGCTGTCCTGCGACTGCATCTACGAGCCGCTCTATGGCAAGTCCTGGGTGGCGCTGGCGCAGACCATGGAGGCGCTGTGCGTGGCCAACAAGAACTGCGTTGTGCTCATGGGCGTGGAGCGACGTAACCAGGACGGCATCGACAAGTTCCTGGAGTTCGTGAGCAACGAGACGCGTCTGCAGTGGACGCTGCGCGAAGAGACCACGGGCACAAAGCAGAACCGACTCGAGCTGTATTATCTAAACTTACCGGTCTAATCCGCCGTCGGCGTGACAGGAATAAACTCTGGGCGTATCTGAAACAAATCAATCTCTCGAGTGGCGGGCTTACATGGGGCGATGCCATACCTCTTCGCACTGATACGCCTTCGGGGTGAGCTGGATGACCACATGCAGCGGGATGTTGAGCGTCGGGCACTCCGACGGCGCTTTATTCGTCAAGTACGCGTACAGCACGCGCAGAATCGCCTGGTGCGCGACGATGAGCACAGGTCGGTCCATGCGCATGAGCTCCGTGATCACAGGCTCCAGGCGGTGGATCACGTCCTGGTACGACTCGCCACGCGGGTATCGGTAGTGCAGCTTGTTGTTCTTCCGTGCCAGATACTCCTCGGGCATCTCTTCCGCCACTTGCTCGTAGGTCATGCCATCGCACACACCGGCGTCGATCTCATCCAACTGCTTCCACTTCACGATCGGACGGCCACGAGCAGCGATACGCTCCACGGTCATGCCTGTGCGCAGCATGGTCGACGTCCACACGGCCAGCTCCGTGTCCGGTGCTGGGTAATAGGCGTTCACAAACCGGTCGAGCTGCGTGGCGTACTGCTGACCAAGCGGACTAAGCGGGGCATCGCCACCGATACGCTTCTGTGTGTTGAACATACTCTCACCATGGCGACTGAGCCAGATCGGGCGCGGTCTCAGCTGCAGATTGGCCATGAGGAACATGATCCGAGACTGGAGGTAGCCGTACACTTGGTTGCAGAAGATCTGGCGGCCGACATCGATCACCTTAATGAATGGGTAATTGTCGCGCTCGGAGTTCAGTGGCTCGTAGACGGACAGATAATGACGGATCCGGTTGCTGTAGTCGGCAGCAGCCTCGTCCATGGTCTGGCCAGCGTAGTCCTCCGAGTTGAGCTTCATCTCATTGATGGACGAAGCGATGAGCTCCGGGTCGTCGCAGATGGACTCAATAAACATCATTTCGCACTTGAACTTCTTCTGCACGTCTTCCAGAAGCATGTTCCGTCGCTCGCTCGTGGCGTTGGTCGCGTCGTAGACCACACAATCGCACTCGTCGCTCTTAAGCGCGTCCATGGCATCGTCCAAGCACTGCTTGGCCAGATCCGTGCGGATCTGCACCGATTCTTCATTATGCGGGTCCCAGAACACGTGATTCATGCTGGAGCCAATCAAGCGACGACGGTATTCGCCCAAGTTGAACACCTTCGAGTGGTGGCCGATCCACGTCAAGTGGCGCGCCAGGATATGCCCAATAAAGGTTTTGCCGCGACCGGGCAGACCCACAAGCACGAGGATCATCTTGCTGCGCTTGGTGTTGCCTTCATGCGGGAACGTCACGAGCGAGCGATGACCGCCCAGCTCAGCGCGCATAGCGTGTTCCTGGGTCACGAGATCCCCACCAAAGTGCTGCGTCGTAGCGGCCAGCAGCACCGAGCTCGGGATGCCATTGTCCATGGAATTCGCATACTTGGGGATCGGCTCTTCGCCTGTGATGCCATGCACCATCATCTCGACGCTCTTGGATCGCGTGAGCGTGCCCGATCGCGAGCGGGCTCCACGCGGAATGTGGTTCATGTCGTCCACATTGAGTCCGTACTCCGAGTCCTCTGCGTCGTGCGGTTCGCGCAAGGCTTCCGGCACCAGCGGCTTTGGCATGGGCGTGAGCGCCAGCTTCAGCGCCTCGGTCGTCAGCAGATTGTGGCCATCGAGCATACTGTGGCGCGCAGGCGATCGCGCTGCTCGCATCACAGGCGAGGTCTGCAGTCGGATCTTCTCCAGCTCCTTGGTCGCCAAGGGGTTCATGACGGGCAGGCCCTTGTTGTCGCCATCGCGCAACATGGTGCGGATGGGGCGGTGCACCTTCTTCTGCTTCGTGGCCGCGTCCACTTCGGCCGTGATCGTGATGAAGTTGTTGATGTTGCCGTACTCGTCGGGGGCAAAGGCCACTTCCGGGTCGTACTTCCACGCATTGTCCACGTTGTACTTGAAGAAGTGCGTGCCCTCGGGTAGATACAGCGTGATGACCCACACAGCGCTATCGTCCTTGTCACCATCGATCTTGACCTGCGCGAGCGGCAGATGCGAGCCCCAACTGTCCGCAACAAGGCATTAGTCCATCATCGTCATCCCTCTATTGTGCATGCATGCGAGCAGAGAACGCACTTGTTGAAGGAGCCCGTGATGCCGATGGCCGAGCACTCCTGCGTCCACTCGAACAGCGCCGGGTACAGCGCGTCGGCGTCCTGTTCGAAGGCGCTCGGGCCCGAGGAGCTCGAGCCGCTGGGACTCACGACCTGCACCTGCAACGGACTGGAGCTCATGCGGCCTGCTGAGATCGGATTCTATTGTGATTCGGATTCCACAACGCGCGACGGGTTCGAACCCAGGTGACGTGGGTGGGTTTGTGGGCTGGTGGGACAGAACCCGGCCTGGAAAGAGATCAGTTGAGCCAATCAGCGACGAGAATCGAGCGTCCAAGACCACGTCGCCCAACGTGGTTACGAAATCACCACTTCAACTCTCGACCGGACGCTTGTGCCCACAGCACTCCATTCGTCCACTAATACAACCATAGATCTCGGAGGGGAACAGTGGGAATGGATATCTCCATTGCGTGGAGAGAGAGCGAGAGCAGCGTCCAGTACTGTACGTGTGGAGGGATGAAGTGGTTATGTTTTGTAATAAAAAGGGTTCTGGTTCTCAAAAAGGTCCAGAGTGAAAGCCAAGAAGCTACGCACACCCGTCCTTCCTTCTCGCGTTTTGATATAGACTTCAACCGCATCCCATCCCATGGATCCTCTGATGTTGCACGAGGAGGATGATGCCAACACTTCTGGTTTGATGTTGCACGTGTGTCGATTATGCTCGTTCTGCATGTCTTTTCGCTCTTGCACTTTTGTCGGCCGTTTCTTTGTTAAAATTCGATATCTATCTGTTACTAACACACGTTTCTAACGCCACGTTCCGCGTCACTAAGTTCGCCCTCTCTCTACCCGCACTTAGTCGATTTTCTGTCGTCCGATCTGACTTCCTCCTCGCACGCATCCGGATTGGGGAAAGGGGTAGGGCCAAATAACTCAGAATTACCCATCTAGCCTCGTTTTTCTCTCAAATGGGCGGCTTTTTACCGATAGATACCGGTATACTACTGTGTGACAGGCCCCGCGCCAGAAGACGACGACGACAACGAAAGCGGAACTGTAGCTCAGAAGCGGGGAGTGAGAGCGCCATGCACTACACCACGGACTCCACGGACTCGCCGGCCTACTCGGTCGACTCGCGCGGCGAGGGCTCGAATGTATGGAAGGACACCACGGCCGACGAGGTCTACGGCAGCTACCTGCCCACGGACCACGCCAACGACATGCAGCTGCGCCCCACCATGGCCAACCGCGTGACCTTCGGCGCCAACGGCGGCATCGGCGCTGTGCACCAGGACATTGCAGTCGGTCTGCTGGACGAGACCGCGGACGAAGGAAGCTCCGGCCGCGCGGCCAAGAAGGAGTTCACGGGCCGCAAGCGGGTCTGGCCCGGCGCGCTGCTGCTTCTCATGATCACGGCCGCCGCGCTCAGCGCCATCACGTACTACGGCGTCCAGGACTACAACGCGGCGCAGACCCAACAGTCGCTGACCTCGTCGATCACGACTATCGACCAGGCCACGACCAAGACCACGTCCGTCAAGAGTGAGTCCCTTATCTCTCTCCTGTCCCTGGAGACTGAAGCTAATGCGTATTGTATTCATTTAGTCTGTGAACAGCCCAGCTATGAGGCCATCGATGGCTTGATCTACGCCGTGAGCGCCAACACGGGCGCCAAGAAGAAGATCGTGGTCACGGGCGTCAACTGGAGTGGCATGGAGAACACCGAAGGCGTGCCGCATGGCCTGGCCACGGGCCAGAGCACTCTGGTATGAGGCCATGGTGTCTTGCCTGTCTGTGACTCTGACACTCACATGGCTGTGCTGTTGTGCTACAGGACTCGATCGCGTCCAAGCTCTCGACCATGGGCGTGAACGCCGTGCGTCTGCCGCTCAACGCCGCCATGGTGCTGTCCAACGCAGCGCCCGATGTGACCGACTTCGTGGCGTCCACGTCCACGTCGCTCAACGTCGGAACGTACATGGAGATGATCCAAGTCATCGTGCAGGGACTCGGTAAGCAGCAGATCGGCGTGCTGCTGGATCTGCACAAGATCGACCCGAACTACACGGCCACGACGAGTGAGCCGCTCTGGTACACGGACGACTACCCGCTGTCCAAGATCAAGACCATGTTCAAGACGCTCGCGGCCAACCTCTGCAACGAGCTGCACTACAACATCATCGGTGTGGACATCAAGAACGAGCCCGAGGGTGGCTGCTGGCCCGAGGACGACAGCGACGACTACTGTCCGTCGGATGAGAACTGGCCCCGCGCTGTCGAAACCCTCGGCGACACCATCCTCGCGGCCTGCCCCAACTGGCTCATCGCGGCCGAAGGACTCGCTGCCGACGGACTTACGGCCGAGATCAACGGCGCCAACGTCTCGTATAGTGACTGGTTCGGCGCCAGTCTGCAGAATGCCTCGGTGAACCCGATCGCGCTATCCACGGCCAACAAGCTCGTGTTCGCACCGCACTTCTACTCGCCCAGTGTGTACCCGTCCAGTTACTTCTTCTCGGAGCAGTCGTCCTCGGGCAGCACGGTCACCGTGACCGAGTACCCCAACACGACTGCCGGCAACGCCAAGCTCAAGGCCGCCGTCACGGCCGTGCTGGACAACGCGTTCGGTGCCACCATCAACGCCACGGGCGTCGCGACGTTCTATGGTGAGTACGGTGGTATTTACGGTGAAGCTGAGACGCTAGCGGACAAGACCAGTACGCGTGTGATTGAGATCCTGGTCCAGTACGCGCTGGATAACAACATGGCCGGCGGCTTCGCCTGGGCGCTCAACCCAGAGTCCGAGTACGACTTCAACGACGAGTACAAGCCGGATGATCCGTACTCCTACGGTCTATACACGACCAAGAAGTGGTCGGCCTACCACACGGACTTTGCCGAAGCCATCTCCAAGTTCAAGGGCACAGGCGAGTTCCCGTGCTTCTCCACGACCGTCACGACGACCTCGTCGGGCTCCTCGTCCTCGGACTCGTCCGCCACAGTCACGGCGGATTCGGCTACGACCACGACGTCTTCGTCCTCATCCTCGGCCTCGGCAGCTGCGACCACGGCCACGACGACGACCACGACGACGGCGTCCAGTGCGTCCAGTGCGACCGCGACTGCCGTGGCGGCGGTGTAGGTGATGCAAGGAGGAGAAAAGGCAGCCCCGCCAGGTTGGGACTCTTGTGTATTTCAATGCATTTCTATCAACAACTCAAGAGCGCCAGCGGAGTGGGGAGACCAATTACGATCGATGCATTATGTTCTGTTGCTTGCTGACTACCTATTCCAGACCAGAATGGGGGAGACCCAAGGCTCAATCCATGCGTGGCTTCTTGGCTTCCAGCTGAACGCATGCGTTCTAAAGACACAGAGTTTGAATGAGGAGACTAGCAGCAATCCAAAGCAAATACAGTAAAGACTCACTTCAATGGCGTCGTTCTTGACCAGCAGGTCCTCGTACTTGCGTCGGTAGTTCTGCAGCTTGGTCGCATTCAGCAGCTGGTCCTGCTTGCGCTTGACGTTGACCGTCTCCCCTGCGGTGCGTTCCTGCTGCAGGACGTTGGCGTACTGCGCTGTGACGCCTTCCAGGACTGCAGCGCGCACTTTGCAGAGCTTGGCGCCATACGCCTGCTGCAATTCCAGATTCGTGACGCTGCCATACGAGTCGTCAGTCAATATGCAGCCATTCAAAAGGTCAGACAAACCTTCTTACCGGTTGCCCTGGTGCTCGACTTGGACGCGCAGGCGCTTGAGTGCAGTCTCCCACGCCTCGACGTCCTCGGCCTGCTTGCCCGCGGGAGCATTGGCCTGATACCGGTTGAGGTCGATGGCGTCCAGTGGCACCTTGGCCGCCACGCGCTTGTACTCGCTCTGCAGCCGCGCGTGGCCCGCGAAGCTCGGCGTGTAATCCGGCAGGTAGTCCAGGTACGAGGTTGAGGGCGCGAAGGTCGTCATCTCGGCCCGGATCAGATGCGCCACCGCCTGCTGCGCCGCCGGGTCATTGTACTCCGTGTCGATGTAGCCCAGCGAGTCGATGAGCGCGCGACCGGCCACCAGCACTGGAGAGCTGCTCATGAGGCCAAGTAATTAGCGACGACTAATGGGAAGACCTAAATACTACTGCAGGAATAGTACTAATATCCGACTAAGTACGATACTAATTCCTGTGCATTTGCATATCTTGTCTTTGATGATTGCTGTCTACAAGAAGTAACATCTATTCAACCTATATCATTTTATATACGTAAACTGATGGATAATGGAGAGATGTGGCTGTGGGTTATTCCTACGACGGGAGATCTTGGCGACCGCAGGATTAGTTCCCAGCCGACGCATGCAGCAGAAGGAAGACAGCGGCCTCGGACTCACGCAAAGGGAGCCGAAGAGAGAGCGGAGGACGTGGATACCTTGCAACGCCTAACGAACTGATCATGGATCCCGCGATCCCGGTGTTGCTCACTTAACCTCTGTGCATGCCGATCCCAAGGGCCCTGCAGCACAGGAAGCCAGGCGAGAACGCTAGTTTGTTTCTTTTGAAGGAGATACCAGAGAGTGTCCTTGTTGGGCCGTCCATCGTCACTCTCTCCGCTTCGCTTGGGAAGCTGCCGCTGTTTTCTGGATAAGCACACGCCATTCTATCGCAAAAGGACCGATTCAAAGGCCACGCGCGACCTATTGGGTTCCATGGCCACGCGCTCCTTCTTCATGCGCTATAGTCCACACACACAACACGCAGTAGCACACACAAAGCTCAAGCCAAAGCGCCTTCCTCCATCACGTCCGTTCGCCATAGGTCTTGGTTATGAGCTCAACTAAGGGGAGGTTTTTCATCCACAAGGTTTTTCCTCATGATACTCGAGGTTATTTTGGCTGGGATATGCTCGCGGTGAGGTTTTGAGCATCAGTGGCCTGGCGACAAGCCTCATCCATCGGAAGGACCATGCTGGCGCAATTGACGCGATCGGCGGCGGCTGTGGGCCGTCGCGCTCAGCCCAGCACGCTGCAGTGCGTGCGTCTGGCCTCGACCTCTGCCTCGGAAGGCGGCGAGCCCAAGCCGCAGAAGCAGCCGCACAAGAACGTGAGCTCGCGCGGCAAGAACCTGCTCTTCGGCGACGACGGGAAGGACAAGGATGGCAAGAAGGCGCCCGTGGCGCGCAAGAAGAAGACGTTCTCGTTCTCCAACGTCAACAAGACGGAGCCCGAAGTGCCGCTCGAGGTGTTCGACTACCCGGCCTACTGGGACCAAGACTTCCCGGAGGGATTCGATGACGCCATGAAGCACGAGGTCGAGAAGCTACAGATTTTCTCGGATTTCACGCCCTATTTAGATTGTACGTAGCTCCATGTTCGCGCTGCTCTGCTGCTGTTGATGCTGTCCACGGCAGCAGCAATCGCGCTTTGCATGCAATGGATGAGCTGAACTGACGCGTATCTATGAGCGCAGTGTCCTGGCAGAAGGAGATCCATCCGTTGTTCGACGGCGAAAACATCAAGCTCACGCTCAACTGCCCGCTCGAGGACTTTGACGAGCGTCTGTTCGTGGACGACAAGACCACGTACGACACCAAGGTGTCCATGGAGGTGCCGCTCTCGTGCTTCGTGGGCCTCAACAAGCAGGGTCTCGAGATCGTCAAGCAGCTCGCCGGCCCGCGCTACCAGGCCAACAAGCACCAGCTCAAGCTCACGGAAGACCGCTACAACACGCGCGTGTTCAACCACAAGCGTCTGTGCGACATCCTGCGCGACCTCACGGCCACGGCCCACGAGCTCAGCGCCCAGCAGAGCGTCGAGAAGGCCGAGTAGACTCAACTCCGCAGAATTAGAACACCACGGTCACTAAGCAGACAGAAATACAAGAGCTTCGGAAGACACACACAGCAAAGGCTCTTTAGAATGGCTGCTGCATTGCGATCTCGCAACGCGAGGCTTAGATTCGGCAGACATAGGAACTGGACTGCGTGACGTAGCGCACCCACCGCTTGTACGTGTAGTTCGGGTGGCGCGCGTGCTCCGGGATGCGCAGATACCGCACTTGCAAGCTCGAGGTATTGTACATGGGGATCTCAAAATTCATGCTCACGGGGCCGATCTCTCGTCGCACATGGGGGCTGGGCTGGCCCAGCGTGATCTTGGCGCGCAGCGTGAGCTCCGTGCCGCCCGTGAAGCGTTTGACAGCCCAACGCACCTGGCTCTCGTTCTCGCGGTACTCGGCCAGTTGTCCGGCTGTGTTCTTGCCGATGTCGCACGAGACCGCGACGGTGGACTGCGGCACGGGGAAGCGGATGATCACGTTCGCGCCGTAGTTGTTCTCGGGCATGTCGGCGCGGATCTTGAGCACCATCTCGATCTTCGTGGGCGACAGCTCCTCCACGAACGGGAAGATGCGGAAGGGCGCGCGGAAGTCGCCCGTGATGCGGTAGTTGATAACCGTGAACTCGCCATCGGGCGGCTGGAAGATCAGCACGCGGTCGCGCTCGAATTCGTCCAGCTGCACGCAGTCGTGGAAGTTGCAATCGTCCAGCACCACCTGGCCGTACGAGCGCGGACCGTTGTTGCCGATCACCAGGTCCTCGTTGAGCGCCAGACGCAGCTCCGGGTTGCCCGAGAGGTAGCTCTTGAGCTGGATGCGGCCTTCGATGGACGCGTTGAGCATCTGGCCGCCGGACGAGAAGACCACGTTGAGTCGCTCGAGGATATCGCAGAAGAGCTCGTTCTCGTCCTGCTTCTTGGAGCTCTGGCCGGCCGTGGCCACAGGCTTCTTGACGGCGCTGGCGGCCTTGATGTTGGAGCTGCGGTTCATGAACTTGGATCCGGTCTTAGGCTTGGCCAGCGCGGCGTCGCCCACGAGGATGGCTTCGTTGTGCACGTGCACCTTGAGCCCCTCCGTGCTCGTGTCCTGCGCGTAGCCATAGTCCAGCGTCTCGTCCAGCAGCTCGTAGCACAGGATGAAGTTCTTGCGCAGCGTTTCCTCCGAGAGCACGCCACAGTAGTCCTTGAACACGCGGCAGAGGCGCGTGAGCAGCTCCAGGATGTAGGACGGGCTCACGCTGTAGCGGGTCGTGGCCACGAAGTACAGCGCGTTCTTCTTCACGAAGAGGTAGTTCACGCCGTCCACGTTGAAGGCCGGGGGCGCGTCGCCTTTCTCCCAGAACTTGACCTTGCGGAAGAAGATCTCGGCCGAGTTGCTCTCGACGTCGCCGCGGAAGTCGCTGAAGATGATGGTGTCTCCGCGGTTCGAGAGGATGTAGAACTGCGAGATGGCCGACATGGCGACAGAGAGGCGGGGAGGGAGCACGCGCGCAGAGGCAGGAGGCAGGGAGGCGGCAGCGAGCGCGACAGAGAGCGGCAGAGCGAGGGGGGATGCCGGAGGAAGGCTCGGGTCGTTCTCTCCGCTGCTGCAGGTCTCGTATGCGGTTGCCACGTCAAAGATCGCCACATCGCACATATAAGAGCCATACAAGATTCCTGTATAAGAGCGAAGCATGTGGATTGGTTGATATTGGGGGATGTAAACGCATGGCGATTGGATGAAATAGGGATAGCTTGAGATTTTCTATGCTTTTTGACAAAGGCGGTAATTTTGGAGAGAGCAGAATTACAATTTGGCCCGGTCTCTGGGAGTACATGGACGCGTTTCTGAGCAAAGAGGCACGTTGTGGTCCAAAGCCACCTCCTATGGATGAGACAATAATCCTCTTCCTGCCCATGCCATTCCTTTGTGTAGGACTACCGCGCTACTGAAATTAGTCAAATTCAAAATAAATCAGATTTTCTCAAATTAGCATCGAATGTACTGCTTTCTGTGAACTAGCAGAGGGGGATGTGCCCTTTGAAGCTCATGACATGGCTGCCTCCTCACGATCGCTGGAGCGGCTCGTACTCCTCAGCGCTCTCCACAGGACGACGGCCTCCGCCCATGCGCTGCTCTTTGATGTAGGCCAGCGCCTTCTTGGCGCTCACGAACACGCCGACGCAGAAGAACGGGAAGACGAAGATCCAGAAGAGCGGATGCACGCCGCCGCAATGGCCGTGGTGGTCCTGCGAGTCCTGGGTCGCGACTCCTTCGGACTTGTGTGGGCTGCTGTGCGACGCAAGGCTGCCGCTGGATCCTTGGAGAGCCGTGGAACCAGATAACTCGTAGTCCTTCTTACCGTGTCCGCTATCACCATCAAGCTTCGGATCTCGACCGCCATGGCCTCGTGAAGCGCCTCCCTTGTTCCCTGATGATTGCACACGCGGCTGATCGTGGCCAGGACTTCCTCTATTCTTGGTTTGATCGTTCCCCGCTGCTGGTTGTGGGCCATGGCCGCTGCTTCCATCTTTGATACCGTCGCTGTCGTACAAAGAGACGTCTTGGGGACTCTTGCCTTCATTATCGAGAGCAGGAATGCCATCGCGACCATTTGGAGGCTGCTTGGGGTCTTTGCCATTAGCCAATTGCAGCTGAATCTTGACTATTTCTTCAATAAACGCTCTCATGCACGAGGACGAAAGCTGCGCACTGTTGCTGGCCAGACACAGCTGGAGACTCTGCCAGTCCAGAGTCGCATTGCACAGCGTCGCAATATCATGCACGCATGCTGCGCTCCAAGGATCTGCCATTGGAGAAATGCCCACGCTCGAATCTTCGTCGGCGCTTGAACTCTGGGACCGAAGATAACGAACCACGACCATTTCAACTGATCACGCTTGGGTCTTGGACTCGCTCTTGCTGGCTGTGCACTGCAGTGGCAATTGGCTTTTGCATCACCAAGGGCTTCTGCTGCAAGACGCTTCTCATCCTGCGAGTCTTATCTCGTATCTTGCCCCGTTCTCACGGCTGAGCCAGGTCTAAAATTGAACAGCTACGGTCATAAGACGCTGGTATTGTTGTGCTGCAGTGTTAAACCAATGATGCGGCTGGGCGAGCTATGAATTGACACATTCGCTCCAGCAAATACAGGCAGTATTGACAAGCGATACGTAGATTTTTGCTCATTACATAACTCAACATAATCACTTTGCTACGCGATTCACACAGAAAACTCTCACGGTCATGGTCTACGTCATCTCGTGGGTCTTCACAGGCTCGTAGTCGTCGTCCATGTTGCTCACATAACGAGAGCCCCGCCGCTGAGCTTTGTAGTAGGCCATGGCGCGCTTGGTGCTCTCGTAGAGACCGATGCAGAAGAATGGGAGCACGATGATGAGCACCAGTGGATGCACGCCGCCATGGTGCTCAGAGCGACCATCTTCGTGGTTGATAGCGTTCTTATCGTGGTGGTGATGGTCCCAGATCCCGCCGTGGTGCTCGTTGTACACGGCCGCCGGACGATCGTCTGAATCCTCAGGGCCATCCCGCCCACGAAGGTGAGCATAGGTCTCCCAACGCGCGTTCTCTCGAGGCACTTGGTGGTCAGGCAAGATGTGGTCCGGGAGGCGCGGCTTGGCCCACGAGTCCTTGCGAATCTCTGCGACTACTGCGTCCACACAGGCAGGAGACAGCAGCTCAATGTTTCTGGATAGACAATGTTGGACACTCATCCAGTCGACCGACGGGTCGCAGAGCGCAGCAATGTCCTGCACGCAGGCTGTCTCCCATTGCACTGCTTGCGAATGCTTGGCGAACACGCGGTCGTGCGATCGCAGGTGGCGCTCGGTCGCCATTGTCTTCTCTTCCTTGGCTTGGCCGCTTGGGCTTGACTTGGTTGCTTCACTTGTGTGGAATCCGTTTGTCTGGCCTTGGCTCCTGTGCCAGCTGCTGCCACTTGCCTCGGTGCTTATTCCTCAGTATTGCACCAACCCCTTCGGATGGCGAACGCTGATCTATGCCAAAGGAACATCCTGTGTCACCGACTCAAAAACAAACAGGTCAAGGTTACTAGCCGTTACTGAAGACCATGACAACTCCGGCTGGAGTTCAATCATGGGCAAAATGTGAGCTAATTCTGGAGCCCACCGTTTCTAACGTGGCCGGCTCACTCCACCGTCAAACGGACTCGGCGCCTCTCAAGCATAAAGAGCGGGGGTAATACGCGGAGCCTCGAGATGGAGGAGAGTTCAGCGCATGATGGCGCTCAGGAACAAAGAGATCAATTCAATGCGGTCCCGGCTCGCAGCTTTTCGTGGCATTTCGCGTCGATGCACCTGAACAAGAGCCATTCTCCAGCGCAACCGTACGAGTATTCAGTGACCACTCTGATCCAACAAACGCTTGACACACAGCAGCAGGCTTCTGACGAGACCAAGCTGCGATGGCTTTCCGATACTGCGATCGCCAAAAGGCGACAGAGTATATCAATCAATCCCGTTCCAGCCGACAGTAGCGTAGGCGATTCAACTTCAGGAATCCGTCGACCTTCTTCATTAGCATCCACAGTTTTTATCGCCTTGACGCCTGGACCAGAAAGCTTCTTCGACGTATTCGGAGTCCTTGGGCTTCCCATGATCGCAGCCTTTTTGATGTCTTCAGCTGCGCTCGTCAACCAGGCCTACATCCAGATCTACCCGGCCAAGTATGTCAACATGGTCATGGGGACAGCCGATCTTGACGACGGAGATTTTTGGATGATGCCGCAACCCGATCTGGTGCATATGGTTGTATCGACCGTGATCCTGCTTTTCTTCGCTGGGTGTTACCTCGGACTCATTCTTTACGCGGTCTTCTTCCGCCATCGAGCGCTTGGGCATGAAGCGGTCCCGCACCAAACGGTATCGCCATCGAAAAAGAGACAACACACGGAGACGCATGCAAGACCAATGGATCGCGATGCTTCGTCTGAACAACCAGCTTGTATTTCTGTATCTTCTCAGCTACGAGGCGTGCAGAGACGCATCGTTGACACTTACGTGCAGTTTTCTTCGCTTGACGGGATCTACAACAAATACTATGTAAGTAGGATCCCGCTAATCCCACGCGGCTACCACGGGGCTTCTAATCGCCAATGCTGTTAGAACCTGATCTTCGATGCGCCAAAGCTGATGTACTTGGCGTACACGCTTGTCACGTATCTTCGCAAGGGCGTTCCGCTGCCGATGACGATGTTTTACGCAGGTATGCTAGCTCTAACGTGGGTAATCTCATTCTTTCGCTTTCAACGCTCTACGATCGACCGATATCTTGTTATCAAACGGCTTTTTTACCTGTACGATCTGTAATGTTCTTGCTCGGATCTGCAGATCTCCTCTGAGGTTTAACATCCTTTCATTGTTGTAGCATGGATATCTTCTTCGTCGTCTTCGCGCCCTTGATCGTGCTCATCTACGCCTACTACACCTTCAACATGGACAGAGGCGAATCACTTGCTAGCCTAGAGGCATTAGACGTTGGGTCATTCGATCGCATGGCGCGCATCTTTGCAGATCCAGTCGACATTGGCATTTCTCTCGTCGGGTTCCGCGCCTTGGTGTTTTCGGATAGCTCCAGCATCTGCATCAAAACGAGCATTCTACTGCTCTCAGTGTACAAGTGGCGCAAAATCGTCACGATCGTCATTCAATCGACGCATGCCAAACGCCAGGGCCGAGTCATGCCCAAGAAACGCAAGCTCACGCGTCGCCATGTATGCTTTGGAGTTGTTCTTTACATGACGTTTGGTGTTACGCTAGCCTTGCATACCATCAGCGCGATCGTAATCGCATCGAGGAATTGTGCGCCATATCCGACCTGCGTCATTGCATCGAACCAGTGGGACGTTCAGGCAGGCCAGTGCCCGTGTCTTGTGTACAGCAATCGCATGGAAACTCCACGAACGTGGAACGAATGGATCGATTCTCCAGACGTGACTGACGAACTTCAATCTCTCGCTCAGGCAGGGCTCCTGACGACAATTAATATCGTGAATCGAGCGGTCCCGACGCTTCCAGATACGATTCGACAATGCGTTGGCCTCAAGCACATGTGAGTAGTGCTGAAGCACGGCGAGTATATCATTAGCGCTTACGTTGTCGCCGTGATATGTTGATGCTAGTACGCTCTTGTATTCCAACCTGCGGATTATTCCGGACTGGTTCCAGGAGCTGACGCATCTGGAGTACTTGTACGTTGCTCTATAATCTTCATTCATGAAATACTGAACTTACATTCGTTCTCTGAGCGCAGACACATCGAAGGAGACTTCACGGGGCGAAGTCTTCGTTCCATTCCGCCCGATCTCTTCTTGCACTTGAAGTCGCTCAGATATCTTCATCTGGGAATCATCCCGTATTTGACCACGTTGCCATCATTTGCCAAGCTCTCCGACCTCCAATATCTTGTGATCGGGGCACCTCATGAGCTACTCGAGCTTCCATCATTCGACGGCTTGATTTCGCTGGAGACATTCATGCTGGTCGAAGCCTACCACGTGAGCCGGCTTCCGTCATTGCAGTCTCTGAAGAAACTGCGCTTTTTCAACTTGATTTATCGCAGCGAAATGTGCTGCAATGGTTACTTGACCAATGGCTCGTGCGATCTCACAGCCTACCAGTGCAAGCCACGCGTGAACGAGACGACCGTGGCCTGCCTCAGCGATACGATGCCCGCATCCGAATGGAAATGGCTTGAGAGTCACACGACCGGCGTCATTTGCACGAACAAAACCTCGGATCTTGTCGACCGTGCACCGACGCAGGCGTCTTCGGATGATACCTGCGGTGGAGTATTGTTTCGCCAGTGCACATATGGCAACGAAAGCGGCATATGCTACAATGCCAGGATGCAAGTCATCGCCTGCGACACTTCGGGATCCTACGAGCGAATGCGCAGGCTCGAGATTGCGCGTAATGTGGGATCACGCTGTGACCCTGATGTAGAAGCGTGGCTCGGCTGCAGAGGCTGATCCCCCATTGTGGGGAACTTGCTTCACCTCAATTTTGAAGATATTTAAACATTACCACGAGTCAATTGTCATGGATTGGATTCTTTCGAATCAACTGATCTCGTCACCAGCGTCATCTCGTGGCTCACGGGAACAAGCTGATAATTCTGCACTTGCATCCGCCGCCATAAAAACCGATGTGCTAAATCCGAACTGCTGGTATTTTTAAGACTGCCACGTGAGAAACACTTCATTGACAATTCGACATCGTCCAGGCCCAGCGGCTGACAGTGGAGGAGGTTTCAACGTCATCATGCATAGCAACTCGCAAGAGCCCAGCGATCCGCTAGATTACGGAGAGCCTGCAACAAGCGCTACGCAAAGATCTCAATCTATCGACCATATCATCACAAGCTCTGTCTCAATGACTCTTGGCGTTCCAGTAGACTGCAACTCCCAGCTCAATAAACGATGGGCGTCCGACTCAGCAATTTCCAAGATGCAGCTCAAGCTATCAGCAAACACGGTACAAGTATCCCAGCCCAGACACAGATCTTCCCTCCTCGTGACGACTGCGTGGACGCCTGCACCAGAAAGCTTCTTCGACATCTTCGGTGTTCTTGGCGTGCCCATGATTGTGGCATTCGTCATGTCGGCTGCCGCCCTTGTCAACCAGGCATACATCCAGATCTACCCCGCAGACTACGTCAACCTGGTCAT